>JAVJIF010005045.1:0-69192 GCA_038442645.1 Agave tequilana | reverse complement strand
AAGTTAGAGAGTTTCTAGAAGATACATTGAATCTAGACGTTGGCGCGTATCTGAAGAAAATTCGGACGCAAATACCAGAATCCAAGCATATCTGAAAAGTCCCCGAATCGAGACGAAGTCGCTCGCCAAAACTAGGACCTAAGTCCCTAGTTTAGCTGTAGAAACGCGGCTATGGCCACATTTTTGTGGCCATATTGGCGAGCCATGCATCTATTTTCGATGCGTGTCCTCGTCTCGTCTTCTAGAAACTCCTTTTGCTTATATAAAGCCCTGCAGAGACCTGAAACAGAAGCAGATTGAAAAATAGGCTAGGTTTTCTCTCTTTTAGTGTAGGTTAGTGTAGGTGTTTTTCTTTCCTTTTCTTTTCTTTTGTATTTTCATTTCATTTTTAGATCATGTATTAGGGTTGAGAGATTCAGAGAGAGAGATTGATGTAATAGATGGTGACAATCTATGTGGAGGTGTCTCCTTTCTTCTCCATTGTAATCTTCTCCATCTTCTACGTGACGCTTAGCTAATTTTTCTTCTCATGGCAATCTAACTACTAACCACTAACATCTAAACTCTTACTTGATAATCCACATGAATCTAATAGCCTCTACAAGGCCTTACTTTTGTAAGATCCATTGATGGCTCATGATGATAGATTCTAACATTCTAACATTCTAACATCTAACCACTAACAAGCTAACTTGCAATGCTCACCTCTAATTGATTTTGATGATTTAATAGTAGCTTGCATTTTGATTGTGTGATTTGGATGTGTTTGAATGTGGAAGAACAATCTTATGTGCTATACTTTGTATCGTCTCTTGAAGCCAAGGACTAGTGATGGCCAATGATCCATGTGAGGCAACTATCACTAAGAGGTGAGTATGATTAGTGGAGCAATTAGTAGTTAGTAGCCATGAGTTTTCCTTCATAGTTTTCTTCATTCTTTTTTATCTTGTTTTAAAATACCGTTTTCGAAACCCTTTTATCTTTTCATCATTGTTTTCACAATCTTCATAGTTCAACTTTGTTTCATTTATTTTTTGTTTTCAAAACCACTTCTCTTTTATTTTCACATTGCCTTCTCCGCCTTCTCTACCTATCACTTTTGGATTTCTCTTCTTTTATCTTTTTCTCATTCTTTAAACAAAGAAGAACTTGTTAACATAACATGTGAATGGACTGTTAATACTTCTATTGCCTCCCGTCCCTGTTAATACTTCGCAATGGTATAACGGAAGTATCGAGGGAACATTAGCACACACACTGTTACATTGATTTACAAAATACATATTTTCAAGTGCTGGTTCCGCCTCAATCAAATTTTGGCGCCGTTGCCGAGGACGGGAATGGTTTATACTCATGTTTTTGTTAACATTTTCTTCTCTATTTTAGTATGCAGGTTAATTTTTGCAGAAATTGAACACTGCAGAACTCTTCTTTTGCTTGCATATCGCTGCTCTAGAAAGCAGGGACCCTACTTTCATAATTGTGCCGCGGAAACCCAAGAAAAGCCGTGAAAACGTGACATTTGTATGGCATTTGGACTTCATCTTTTGCAGGGTTCTTGTAAGTGGCATATATTGATATATTCTACTGCTAATTTTCTACTTTGATTGCCTACACACTGTAATAATTTAAAGAACTAAATACAATAATTGGACACTTTTAAAATAGTTTAGACATTTGCATTTGGCACGTGTCAATTCAATTTCAATATACTGTGTTTTGTTCTATTGTTGTGATCTGGACTGAGGTATGCATATGGCATTACATATAGCATAGGACAAATACGTGGGTGATTTACTCGCTTTGTGTGTTATTCTTGTATATATTGCATATTTGCACGAATTGAACTTAAGGGCAGAACCCAATACAATAAGGTGGAGAGTTCATAACCTTTCCTAAGCCCAAAAATAACCTCCCCACTCACACAACCCAAGCCCTAATCTAAAAATTGATAGATGTTGGACCCTAGGGACATCTCAGACTTATTAAGAGATTGACCGAGGGTGAATTTTGTTTTGAATCTTACTCTTGTGAAATCAGTGTTTAAGATTGGGGATTAAGAGGTTACGCCTCGAAGATACCGTGGTTTGGCGTAATTAAGGCCCGTCGCTTACGCACGGATACCTCCCACCGTATTTTGCCCCTACCTGGCCGATTAGCTTGTGGTCGGATTGATACAACACCCTCCCGAGTAATTGACCAGTTAGGAGTCGTCTAGGTCTAGGTCAACCTTAGAAGAGGCTTGGTTTTGATTTTCTTTATTTCGTTATGTTGTTTGCTTTTTCTTTTTTGTTTGTGATTGTTTGTGAAATGGAATTCAACAACAATAATTCTTTCAATCCTAATATGAATCCATATTTCACATCGATCCTATTTGATTCGGATAATTCCAACTCAGCTTTTTATAATATGAACGAACCAAATACACTGGGTTGGACTTATCCGAATCAATACAACCCATACCTCCAATCTTATGACCATAATTTTTAAAATAATTTCAACTATTCACAGAGTCAATGGGGTTTCACCTTCTCTGAGTAAATTTTCAACCACCTTGTCTATAATTTTCACAATTTTCACAATATTCATTTCCTGACTTTGCTTCCTATATTCCTTTTCTAGAACCACCATTTGAAGAAAAAATCTGAGTTTGAAAAGAGTATAGAAGCCAACATGCAAGAGGCCGAGCGATAATTTAAAAAATATTGGCCCTCCCAATTTCACAATATTTTCAAGAGTCTTACTCAGTCCCACCTCTTCAAAATGATCAAACATCCATTTTAGAATTGACTGAGGGACTCTTGCATGAGTTCGAGCGATAATTTCCAAACTTGTTGGACTCACAATCTTCACAATTTTTTTCAAAACCAAGATTCCTATACTCCCTTACTAGAACATCCACTAGAAGAAAAATCATATCTAGAAAAGAATATAGAAATCTTGCATAAGTCCGTGCTACAATTTCAAAAATCTTCTGCCCAGTCTATCAATAAGTTGGAAATACAATTGAGTAAATTGGTCAATATTTATAGGAATGAGGAAACTCTCGCTTATCAACCTTTGATCAGTTTAGATATTTCTAACTCTATTGATTTGACCCAGGACTCTTGTTGTTTTGAAAATAAAGATTCATACTTCAAAATAGAAAACCATCAATCTTGAAAAAAGAGTATGCATGAGCCCAGTAATAATCACAAAATTTGATGGACTTACGATTACACCACAATTTTCAAAACAAATCCTCATCTTTTCAAGCCCAATCGCAACAAAACGATGGACCAATTGACTATGAAAAGCTGCTTGAAGGCATGATTCAGGCTCAAATCGCTCATAAATCATGACATAGATATAATGGTTAAAACTCTCCATTCTTACCCTTTGACCATTTTTGATGTCAGTAACCATTCTGTTAGAGCAAAAGAATCATGTTATTTTGGAAACCAAGATTCAATTTCAGCACAACATATTGAACTAAACCAAAATCAGAATTTTAAGAATCACATCGCCATGTTGGCAAGTTATCCCTTCCTGAAATTGAACTTAAGAATGAATGTGATCCTGAAACTTAACTTGGTAATTCAGTTCCACTTCTTGATTCAATGTTGACTCCGGTATCTTCACCTGATTTTAATCACTTCCCCGAGTCAGTATTTGATTCTGTGCCCATTCATCGCGAAATTGAATTATCCATCTTTTACGATTCACATCTGAAACTTGACCAATACATAACTTTTGAGAGTCATATTAACAAATTGGCAAGTTTTTCTTTAAAAAAATTGAATTCAATCAAGAATGTGACCCAGATTCTCAAATTTGTGATCCAGTTCAAATTTTTGATTCAATATTGACTCCTATTTTGCTACCTAAATTGAGCAACATTTTAGAGTCAGTTTTGATTCCTACACCTGTCATTCTTGAACTAGAATCACCAATCTTAGAAAGTCACATTTTGTTGTAGGAAAATGAATGTGGATTAGAGTTTCAACTTCTTAATTTGGACCCACTTCCTGAACCAATCTCGACTCCAGAATCTTTACTTGACTTAAGTCGAATTTCTGAGTCAGTGGTCGTTCCTGTGCTTCCTGAATCTAAATCAATCATTCCATCTTTTCTTACTTCATTTTGGGACAAAGGTATTAAAATAATGACTCCAAAATTATTTTGAAAATTTAGAAATTAGATGGGGTAAAATTTCTAATAAAAATCATCCATGTTCACATTATTTTGTAGGATCTAAAAACTAATGTCAACACAAAACTAAAATAAAGATAATTAGCATTAAATAAAATAACTTGTAAGAAAGGAAATAAATCTCAGAAAATATGCAAACGCCAACACAAGAGATTTTATCCTGGTTCGGTCCTCTTGACCTACATCCAGTCCTCAAGCACCATCTTGAGATTTTCCTTTATCCTGATTTTTTACACCCAAAATCAACTCCTTGTACACCACTTGACAAACAATCTTTATCAAATCCGTACAACTCTTCTCTACACCAAGAAGATAATTTTCTTGTACACCTCTTCTCAACACTAAGAAGATAACTTTGTACAATACTTCTCTTTGAGTGATTACAATGAAACTTATAAGCCTTGAAACTTGTATGTAATCGTGAACAAGGACTCTTATAGGTGGACTCTCAGAATTTCTCACTAGAGGATTGAATTTGTGTGAAGAACAGAAAGTGGAACTAGTTTTCTGAAAACAGAATTTTTCAATAGAGTTTGGACAGAAAACTAATTATATGAAATTAGTGTCTTTAGCTTAGGATAACATCCCTATTTATAACTGAAATCTATGGTCAGTTAGGGCAGTTATCAAGACAAATTTGAATATTAAAATGTTGGATAAACACAAGAAAAACAATAATTGTTTAACAATCAGAAACTGTTATAAGTCGACTAGGGGATGAAGAGTAGTCGATTAGGATATAATATTTTGCCTGGGTTAGCGACTAGTCAAGAAAGCAAGTCAACTACATACATCAAGACTGATACAGATGATAAGTTTCTGAAAACTATAATTAGTCGACCAGCAGAAAGAGTTAGTCGACTATAACATGTATTAGTCGACTAGTAATGTAAATAAGTCGACTAGTGCTGCTAATAGTCAAGAAAAAGAAAGTTGATATCTTTTCTGGACAGGACTTAGTCGACTATAAACTTATAATAAGTCGACTATCAACTGTATTAGTCGACTATAGGAAGATCAAGTCGACTAATAAGTCTATTTGTGTGTGTGATCAAGGCTTTTAACAAATATCTAAAATGCACCAAAATAGTACAAATTACATTCGTTATCATCAAAATAAGTTCCAACATTCTTCCCCTTTTTGATGATGACAATGTGTGCATGCACAAGCTCCCCCTTAGAGAAAAACTCCCCCTGCAGAAAATAAGTTATAACAAATATATATAACAAGTGTTCTTCCCCTGTATCATATCATACATATGATATATTTTCAAGTGTTAGAAATAACTTATATCATCAAGTATTCTCTTTTCTTTGTATGGTACTTATAAGATAAAACATTTTTAATAGCACCAATCAGAACATGATCAAAATATTAACTTTTAGGAATCCAAACCCAGTTGAATTTGGTTTCCATCTGTTAGTATAAATATAATTGCATGAATTACATATATGATGTATATATGATGCAATATAAGCAATTTTATCCATATTATTTAGATTTTTAGGAATCTAAATATATTTATACTTTGATTTAATGGTCTTTTTAACAAAAGAATTATCATTATTTTTTTGTAGACATGTGTAGTTCTTTCAATATTATTTTTTGAACAACCAAGACCAATATGCTTATCTTTTGAAAATCCAAGTCCAAAATTATTATATGAAACCTTTTGATATGACAATATATCATTTAAATTTTTTTCCTTTATTAAACTTTGTCACTTTATTCAAAAGTTCTTCATATTTATCTTTGAAACTTGTCATGTCTTTATCTAAAACAGAAATTCTTTCATTTAAAGACATAGTTTCTCTTTTAAGCAAAATATTTTCTTTTAAAAAATTCTCATTATCCTTTTTCAATGACTATAACATTTTCAAAGTCATTCTTTTGAGAATTTACAGAAGAAATTTGAGAAAAATAAACATAATTTTTTTTTGATAAAACTTTATTTTTCATCTTTTTATTCTTAAGATCATTATATAGTTCATGAAATGCATCTAATAGTTCAGTATATTGTACCTCATCTTCTTCTTAAGCTATAAAGTAAACATTTGCATGTTTAGTGGCTTCTTCTTCATCTGAGGAAGATGAATCACTATTCTCCCATAATGCTTGATAATCTTTCTTCTTTTTGAACTTTTTACTCTTGAATTTTCCTTTGTTTTTGAGCAATGGGTAATCCTTCTTCATATGACCTATTTTATTACAATTAAAACATGTAAGATTAAACTTACCTTGCTTCAAGAACTTTTTGAATTTTCTTGAGAGTATTGTCATTTTCTCTTCATCATCATCTGAATTTTCCATACCTGAGGATGTATGGAAGGCAAGTACTTTCTTCTTTAATTGAAGTTGATGTTCATCATTCTTCCGATCTTCAAGTTGCACTTCATATGCCATTAAATTACCAATAAGGTTTTCTAATGACATTGTTGAGAGATCATTTGCTTCTTCTATTGCAGTGATTTTCTTCTCCCAATCTGATGTGAGTGCACGAAAAACCTTTCTAACTTTTCCACTTGAGTGTATTCCTTTCCAATGGCTACTAAGGAATTTGTAATGTCCGTGAATCTTGTAATCATTTCTGAAATTGTTTCGTTCTCCTTCATTTTGAAGAGTTCAAACCTGTGAATAAGAACAGAAATTTTAGATTCTTTAACCTTATTTGTACTGTAACCCCCTGATCCCTGATGTACGTATCACAGTATCGGTACGCGATACGACGTACAAAATTGATTTGACCTCCGTGGTAGTCCGATAGAGCCGCTTTCAATTTTAAAAATCATTTTCTAATATTTGAGATTTTTCAGGATTTTCTGAAAATTTTCTGGATTATTTTGAAAAATCTCCGTAGTCGGTGTCGACCGATACCGATAATCTGCTTTACGAATTTTCATTCACAAAAAGAGTTGTATTTTGGGAATCCTCTTTCGCCATGAGTCTTAGAATCGTCTTATCTACGTTAGGGTATTTTTGGGGATTTTTCTGATTTTATCGAAAATCCGGCCAAACCGGTGTCGCCCGGTATCGGCGAGACACTCTGGGATTTTTAATTCGCAAACCGGATCGAATGTCTTCAAACCATTTTCATATTATGTCTCAGTATAATATTCTCTAATTTCTGTAATTTTTGGGCACCGTTCGGAGCTGGTCGAATATTGGGCAAATATAATAATATTAAAATATTAATTTTATTTATCTTTTTCTTTTCTCTTCTTTTCCCTTCTCTTCTCCAAGTCTCTGGATAAAGTCCCCACCGCCTTTGACCGTCTCCACCGCCTTCTCTCTCTCTTCTACAAATCTCCCTCTCTCTCTCTCTCCCTCTCTAATTCACACATCATCTCTCTCTCTCTCTCCTTACTCACTCTCTCTCTCCCTCTCTCCTTACTCACTCTCTCTCTCCCTCTCTCTCTTTCTCTTTCTCTCCCCCACATACATGTTTGAAGGGGGTTGTCTGACATTTATCCTTTATCTGTTTTGGGTTTTTCCAATGTTTTGGGGTTTTCCAATTCTAAATTGGACAGTTGCAGTTGAAGGCAACGGTGAGAGAGGTTGTGATATTATTTGGCCATCTCTAAAGTCATATGGGATCTTGCTTGTGATCTCTGTTTCTTTCTTTCTGGCTCCTCTTCTTATTCGTCTTCTCCATGGGAATATGATTCGATTTTTCTCTCTCTTCTTCTCCCTCTCCGTGCCCTCTCTCCGTCGGCACAACGGCCGCACCGCCGGCGGCCGGGCCGCCGCCGGCGGGCTCCTCCTGCCGCCGGCCAGCTGGGCTGGCCGGCTGGCTAATGGAGGCGGCAGCAGCAAGTTGCTGCTGCTGCCCTTTGTCTTGTTTGGGTTTGGGTAAAACCCAAACCCAAACCCATTAACCAATAGGGTTAATGGAAAACCCAATAACCCATTTGGGTTTTATTGAAACCCAAAAACCCACTTCTTGCTACCCTATAACCCGTTAACCCATGACCCGTTAATTTAAGTTAAACGGGTTTGGGTTGTGGATCTGGACCCGACCCGTTATGAGCCAAACCAGCATCCGAAACCCAATAAAAGTATATTTGCAGAAAATTCCTGTACATTTCAGTATTTGCATTTAATATTTTATTTACATATTTAACCCTATTTGTTATGAATTAGTATTCGGGCGATATCGGGAGCATCCAGACTCCGATTGGGACGATTCTGGATCCGTTGTGATCATGGGAACGAGAGCTACCTTCCCGTGGCTAGTTTGTGAGTGTTTTCTTTTTCATAAATTATATTTATTCATGTTTAATAAATTGAGAGACTGTTTAATCGTGATTATGGGTAAATCACTAGATTGTGAATAAATGACTTAATTATAGAAAAGGCATATTGTAATGTATGATAACATAACCTAGAAAATAACATTTGCATCTGCTTCATGATTTCATATAACATATAACATATAAGTCATATAATGGATACATGATAGATAAAATGGTTAGATTATTATTTTACATGATTTTCTTTCATCTATCACATCTGTCACTTCATAGCCATCAATCATGATTATGTAGTACTATTACATGTGCACAGATACTCGCGGACTCCATGATATCAGATACGGTCACTATTACACTATCACCCTTACCGACCCACCGAGACACAGAATATTGTATTGCATATAAAGGTCTGTTACACGCTATAACCGTTAGTTGATGTTTCACCATTTCATAGATACCGAGACACGACACTCTTCCTGCATGTTTGGGATCCACTGATATGCGGCTACACTAGTACACTGGATACCGTCATGTTATATTGATATCATCGTTACATGGATGCTCGATACATTGCTATCTCATATTCACACATCACTATTACACATGCTCACCACACGAGTGTACATGTATGCATTGTGTCCATCTTATTGTCATATGGATCACCGTGCTGATTACATGTATTATTGTTCCATGTTCCTGTATTCATGTTATATGATTGTTTCCTGTTACTGATATGGATATTCCCGATACTGGACATGAGAGCTGTTGATATGCGATATGTGGAATCCCACATCTATTGTTCCCGTTATATTGTTCCCGTTTCCCGTTATATTGTTCCTGTTTCCTGTCATATTGTTCCTATTATATTGTTCCCGTTTCTCGTTATATTGTTCTATGCTATCAACAGAGCTCTGGTCCAGTTATCATGTTAACCGTATCATGTACAGTAGTTGTTCTTGTTACATTGTGTACTTGACATATCAGATCATAAAGTTAACTGGGATATGGGGAGACTCGACGGTTGATTAGATCTTATCGGGTGATGTACTGGATCCTTATTGTTCTCCCACTGCAGGGGACGGTAGTGCTACCTACCAATTACTCCATGAGCTATTGTTACTTGATTATTGTTCCCCTCTTAGCGGAGGGCCCTGGTCTCAGCAGCCAGGGGTTTGATAAAGGCCGTGATCCCGGGTATGCACGGGATACACTTACCCGATAAGAACTCCTCGACCATGGGTTTCCAATTAACATAATAAAACAGTATACACAATAGTGACGTCGGGAACACTTGTTATTTGGTTACTCTCTCGTTTGGATAATGGTACCCGTAGGCCATGTCCGGATGGGTTCGACTAGAGTGCGGGCTCCAGTATGAACTGCCAGTGGTATGGGACACTGGAAGAGAGCGATTAAAATACCAGGTGGTACTGATTGTTATTATTGTATAAATCACATGACATGCTCGACTCATGTATAGTATTGTCCCTTCGTAATTGTTACTATTGCTGATATGTTATTCACTATCATGTCACCTGGATATCATGTTACATTTTTCGATATCATGTTATATTTTCTGCTATTCGTTACATTCCATATGGTAGCATGCGGTCCATGTACATGTTTACACTGCAGTGTAACTATGCTGCTTTATAGCCTTGCATACTCCATTTTGTATATGCATAACACAGTAGTATGAGTATGTTGCATATTTCATCTACCTGTTCATTTCTATCACGTCACCACTAGACGACATTCATGATTATATAATACAGGATACACTATAGACATGACCCGAGGATAACCAGCTAGGTAGTGATGGTATTAAAAGATGACATGATTATATTTTTCTACTGCTTATTCTATATTTATTATATGGTATCACTAGTACAACATCTATTACATGGTATCACTAGTACAACATCATGTATTATATCTATGTATCGTGCTTGTATTACTATTGTATATATTACTACCTCCTTCATTTTACCACTTACTAGGTCGCTTTCTGACGACCTTGGGTTTGCGTGCCCAGGTTGGAGATCTGAGTTGTCGCTCGGGCAGCTAGTTCATTGGATTCACATAGGAGACGTTACCATCGGGATTCCTTCATAGGTATCTTTGTGCTTTGTTCCTGTTCTCTCCTTTATTCCTGTATTTATATCTATTATGATCACTAACCTCTTTCTGCAGGTATTCTTGTGCTTATTTCCCGCTGTAACTCCTGTGTATATGGAGGTTATGTCCCGTACTGAGGCTTAACGTACTCGTGAGTGTGTTTTCACCTCGCGTATGTACGTCGCCATAACGTCTCCGTATCCTTGGGATCAGGGCGTTACATAGTGGTATCAGAGCCTAGGTTCACACCTAGTGTGGGTAACCACCTGGGTCAATCCTCGGGCTCTTACCAACAGTACAATCAGGTTCAGATTAACTGATCTGTATCTGAATTTGGGGATTCCAGCAACGAGTACAAGAATACCATGACCTTGACAATTCATTCCTTGACTCGTTTGCCTTCCTTCCTTACTTCCAGTTGTCAACCAGAACATTCGATTTTCTTCTCACTTTCCTTGCATCGTCTTGCTTCCCATCCGTTAGGATTAGTTCACTACCATACTTCTCCATCCCGAGTTCTTTATAGATATCAGAGTGCGCAGCGGAAGTGTCGTGAACCCGTAACCTTTAGGCTTTGGGTTGGAAATCTTATTCTCACACCTGAATAGAAATTGCGAGGACGCAATTTCTGTAAGGTGGGGAGAAATGTAACCCCCTGATCCCTGATGTACGTATCACAGTATCGGTACGCGATACGACGTACAAAATTGATTTGACCTCCGTGGTAGTTCGATAGAGCCGCTTTCAATTTTAAAAATTATTTTCTAATATTTGAAATTTTTCAGGATTTTCTGAAAATTTTCTGGATTATTTTGAAAAATCTCCGTAGTCGGTGTCGACCGATACCGATAATCTGCTTTACGAATTTTCATTCACAAACGGAGTTGTATTTTGGGAATCCGCTTTCGCCATGAGTCTTAGAATCATCTTATCTATGTTAGGGTATTTTTGGGGATTTTTCTGATTTTATCGAAAATCCGGCCAAACCGGTGTCGCCCGTATCGGCGAGACACTCTAGGATTTTTAATTCGCAAACCGGATCGAATTTCTTCAAACCGTTTTTATATTACGTCTCAGGATAATATTCTCTAATTTCTGTAATTTTTGGGCACCGTTCGGAGCTGGTCGAATATTGGGCAAATATAATAATATTAAAATATTAATTTTATTTATCTTTTTCTTTTCTCTTCTTTTCCCTTCTCTTCTCCAAGTCTCTGGATAAAGTCCCCACCGCCTTTGACCGTCTCCACCGCCTTCTCTCTCTCTTCTACAAATCTCCCTCTCTCTCCCTCTCTAATTCACACATCATCTCTCTCTCTCCTCTCACTCTCTCTCTCTCCCCCCTCTCTCTCTTTCTCTTTCTCTCCCCCACATACATGCATTTATCCTTTAACTGTTTTGGGTTTTTCCAATGTTTTGGGTTTTCCAATTCTAAATTGGATAGTTGCAGTTGAAGGCAACGGTGAGAGAGGTTGTGATATTATTTGGCCATCTCTAAAGTCATATGGGATCTTGCTTGTGATCTCTGTTTCTTTCTTTCTGGCTCCTCTTCTTATTCGTCTTCTCCATGGGAATATGATTCGATTTTTCTCTCTCTTCTTCTCCCTCTCCGTGCCCTCTCTCCGTCGGCACAACGGCCGCACCGCCGGCGGCCGGGCCGCCGCCGGCGGGCTCCTCCTGCCGCCGGCCAGCTGGGCTGGCCGGCTGGCTAATGGAGGCGGCAGCAGCAAGTTGCTGCTGCTGCCCTTTGTCTTGTTTGGGTTTGGGTAAAACCCAAACCCAAACCCATTAACCAATAGGGTTAATGGAAAACCGAATAACCCATTTGGGTTTTATTGAAACCCAAAAACCCACTTCTTGCTACCCTATAACCCGTAAACCCATGACCCGTTAATTTAAGTTAAACGGGTTTGGGTTGTGGATCTGGACCCGACCCATTATGAGCCAAACCCGCATCCGAAACCCAATAAAGGTATATTTGCAGAAAACCCCTGTACATTTCAGTATTTGCATTTAATATTTTATTTACATATTTAACCCTATTTGTTATGAATTAGTATTCGGGCGATATCGGGAGCATCCAGACTCCGATTGGGACGATTCTGGATCCGTTGCGATCGTGGGAACGAGAGCTACCTTCCCGTGGCTAGTTTGTGAATGTTTTCTTTTTCATAAATTATATTTATTCATGTTTAATAAATTGAGAGACTGTTTAATCGTGATTATGGGTAAATCACTAGATTGTGAATAAATGACTTAATTATAGAAAAGGCATATTGTAATGCATGATAACATAACCTAGAAAATAACATTTGCATCTGCTTCATGATTTCATATAACATATAACATATAAGTCATATAATGGATACATGATAGATAAAATGGTTAGATTATTATTTCACATGATTTTCTTTCATCTATCACATCTGTCACTTCATAGCCATCAATCATGATTATGTAGTACTATTACATGTGCACAGATACTCGCGGACTCCATGATATCAGATACGGTCACTATTACACTATTACCCTTACCGACCCACCGAGATACAGAATATTGTATTGCATATAAAGGTCTGTTACACGCTATACCGTTAGTTGATGTTTCACCATTTCATAGATACCGAGACACGACACTCTTCCAGCATGTTTGGGATCCACTGATATGCGGCTACACTAGTACACTGGATACCGTCATATTATATTGATATCATCGTTACATGGATGCTCGATACATTGCTATCTCATGTTCACACATCACTATTACACATGCTCACCACACGAGTGTACATGTATGCATTGTGTCCATCTTATTGTCATATGGATCACCGTGCTGATTACATGTATTATTGTTCCATGTTCCTGTATTCATGTTATATGATTGTTTCCTGTTACTGATATGGATATTCCCGATACTGGACATGAGAGCTGTTGATATGCGATGTAACACCCCGATCCTAAAGATACGGAGTCGTTATGGCGACGTATATACGCGAGGATAATACCCCACATATATACGCTAAGCCTAAATTGTAACCTGAACAAGCTATAAATCGGAAGCATAATGATCAAAGAACACTGCAATAATACATATAAGACTACACATGATAGCAATGAATAACAGGAAGAAAATGTCAGCTGAATAGAAGTCAAAGGTGATTTGCAGGAATCAAAGAATAATAACAAGAATAAAATGCAAGTATACCAGAATCAAAGGGAGAGGACCCAAGCTCCTCGCAAAGCGTACCGTCTCATCGAATACCTGCACATTAGAAACAATCGTCCAATATCTTGACGTGCAAATCCAGGGTCGTCAGAACGCGACCATAATGAGTGTGTGTGTAAAGGGGAAAGAACTCGTGCAGAAGAAACAATGTGCATAGATAATAATAAGAACAACTGCAGATAGAAAGACTAAATAACACAATAGATAACTGAACAGTAATACATATGATGGAAACATGAATACAGGTAGCAGACAAATGGCACAACTGTAAATATGCAATCAATGTCAAGGCGTGTAATCTATCACATGTCACTAATCTGATATACAATCTGGTCCTTGTTATGGTTATATGTCTATCTCAGTGATATATATATACAATCAGGTGATTAATGTCAGTCACCATACATTAACAGTTTATTGTCATTTATTATGTCAGCGAATACCAATTGCCACCTGTAATAGACGCATCCCATACTACGCCTACTACACGTGTCAATCGATATCCTATGTTATTGAAATTAATAGAAGAGACTTTGTCCATGCTTTAAGTGGGTTCCGTACATACCCGGAACCACGGCCCAATCACCTGGCGCTGAACCAGGTCCTACCGTTAGGTAGTCAATATCAATAACAATGTGTCAATGTAATGACAATATGAACAATACGGGATGTCAGTCATCCCCCGGAACCCTGCAGTGGAACCGTATCTCGGCTGCGCAACCTATATCCTAGGTCCACCCAAAATACAGACGCTGTCTCCTCCATCAATTTCCCCAATCCCAGTGTAAGTTGTCAATTTACATTATTATCTTTTATAACAATTAATGTCCATGTCATTTCGATTACTGGGACGATACGGTGACAATAACAATATCAATGTGACAATAACAATGTGAACAATAATACCGTGTAAACGGTAAAACAATATAACAATGTATGTTATGGTCTGACAATATTTTCCCAGTAACTTTCAATAACATGAATTCATACAATAACGGATCCCAATGCTGCTTAATGAACAGTCTAATCTAGAACCAGTCAATATCTCATATCCATGTTCTAAGTCATCAATAATCAGATCGATCAATAGCTATCATAAAACTCTGAACATATATATATAATCACCAATATCAATGAGATCACTCTCATAATAACTCTATCTCCCTGACTGAATTGATCAGTCACTATACATGAAGCACATGGTATGTCCTCAGTATCAACAAGTCAACATACTCCATAATCATAACTACAGATGAAACATCCTCAAACAACATGTGGTCTAGAATATCTACTCAACTACTTCAGTCATACCTGATATGTCCTCAAATACTCACTAATAAAGTCATTTCTAACTATTGATCATCATTCAATGTAAATAGCATAAGTCCCAGGTCAATCCAAAGTCAACACCACCAACTCATGATTCCAATAATACATGCTCCACAAGTATCATTACAAATCAAGCAATCTGATATAATAATCGTTATTCCAACATATATCAATAATCAATACTAGTCCTCTCACTCTAACATACAACTCTGATTCATAAGTATGTTCAATACCTCAAGAGTTCACATTTCTATTAAGATCATACATCAGTTCCCAATACTTGACAAGATACCCAATCCATGCATATAAGATCTATCATGATAAGTCAAGTCATTCCATCCATTATCTATCCCTCGATATCATATACATCTATCAATAGTCAATACCTAGTCCAATAGGTGAAGTCCACAATCCCTAAGATGACTATACATAACAATCAGACAGACACTAGTCGACTAGGGGCAAGAAGCTAGTCGACTGGAGGAATCGTTAGTCGACTATAAAGGTGGTCCAAGTCGACTAATCAAGGGCCAAGTCGACTACACAAGCTCTGTCAATCCGAATTAGAGGTACACTGAAACCTAATCTCCCACACAATAAAATATGTATATGTAACCTCTCTTGCACATCAACATACACGATGTCCACATTATTCTATGTACACAATTAAATCAAAATATATCAATTACATATAAAGAAATGGAACCGAAAGGAGTAAACACTCACCTTGGGGAATATGCACGTTACCGAGCGAGTCGCCGTTACGGTCGCCGTGGCGCCGCTCTTCGCTGTCGGACTGCATAGGACGGTAGCCAGGGTCCCGGGGAAGACCTGGCTGCAATCTGGAGGTCTCGCGCTCGCCGGAAGGGCCTGGAATCGCCTCTCGCTCGCTGCCTGTGCTGCTGGTCTGAATCTGGATCTGCTGTGCGCGTCGCCGGGCGAGTCGCTGCCATGGTCGCTGTGGTGCGGTTCCTCGCCAACGGACTGCATGGGGGGGTGGCCAAGACACTGGAGAAGGTCACCGTGCTGGTCTCCGACGACGGGTTGGCGTGGATCGGGAGAACGACCTGCTCGCTCGCTGTCGCGTGCGCTGATCTGGGCTGTTGCTGCTGCAGATTGGGGCAGCCAACAGGGAGATGCGGTAGCTGCTGCCGCGCTGGTTGGGCGCGCGGATCTGCAAGGATGGAAAGGGGGAGATCTGTTGGAGGGGCTGCTGCTAGATGGGTGCTGGCGGCAGGTGCTGGGGGTTGCAGATTTCGCCGGAGACGAGAGGGAGGCGGCCTGAAGGAGGAGGCGGCCTGCTGGTGTTGCCGGCCTGGCTAGAGGAGGTGCGGCCGAATAGGGGGCGGCCATGGGGAAAGTTGGGGGCGACAGCTGTTGATGGGGGAGAGGATGTGGGTTCGGATCTCGGCAAGATGGAGAGCCAGCGAGGGCTGGTGGCGCAAAAGGTTGCCGAGGAGGTGGGAGGTGCCGCTGAGGGTCCTGCTGGTTGGATCTGGGTGAAGGTGCGGCTGAATTGGGAGAGAGAAGAATATATAAAGATTAGGTTTTAATGTTAGGGTTTTGTTTAGGATTAGCTAATGGGTTTGGGTTGTGACAACGGGTAAGTGGGTCTAATGGGTATGGGTTTGAGGTTGGATCCAAATAGATAAATGGGTATAGGATCACCAATAGGTAAGTGGGTTTGGATCCAATAAGATAATTATTGGGTATCGGATTATCAAGTGGGTAAATGAGAAGTAAGATGAAAGGCCAACAAGGATACACAACCTGAATGAATAACATTAGTACCAATACCAATATTAAAATGGATATGTAATACCAATCACAATTAATAGTTGTCAATATTAAAATAGGGGATATAATATCATCACTAATAATAATTAATAAATACTGACAACAAAATAAAGATAACACTATTAGAAATAGCAATAAATAATAATGGAAGAATAATTTTCTATTTACTATCTGAAAATAATTTTGCATATCCAACAATAATAATCTCAAGAGAAATAAATTATCTTGATTAATTAAAAATATTCGGTAAATCAAAATAAATACTTTAGGAATATGAAAATACTGTATTACTAGGTAGGGATCTTACACTCTACCCACCTTATTAAAATTTCGTCCCCGAAATTCAAATAAGGCAGGGGATAGTAAAAGAATCCCAAAAATCAAGGAGAAGACCAACAAACACCACGTCGCTTCTCGGCACATCATAAATCCACCACGCTTCCGCTGCGCACTCTGATACACGCCACCGGCTTCAGCATAAAGTAACCCAATCCCAAGAGATAAAATCAAGAATAGAACCAAGAAGGATGGCAAGAAGCAAGATGAAGATACAGATCACTCAAAAATAGAGAAGAAATCAAGGATACCAAAAGATCAAAGATGAGGATTTTCAAAGGGAGGACGATCAATTTTCAAATGGAGTCAATATTATCACGTGAATAGTATATGTATATTGCAGTGTCAACATAACTGTCTCAGGTTACAGGTAGGAACTAGGTTCTCCTTTATGTCGAACCTAAGCTCTGATACCACTCTGTAACGCCCCGATCCTAAAGATACGGAGTCGTTATGGCGACGTATATACGCGAGGATAATACCCCACATATATACGCTAAGCCTAAATTGTAACCTGAACAAGCTATAAATCGGAAGCATAATGATCAAAGAACACTGCAATAATACATATAAGACTACACATGATAGCAATGAATAACAGGAAGAAAATGTCAGCTGAATAGAAGTCAAAGGTGATTTGCAGGAATCAAAGAATAATAACAAGAATAAAATGCAAGTATACCAGAATCAAAGGGAGAGGACCCAAGTTCCTCGCAAAGCGTACCGTTTCATCGAATACCTGCACATTAGAAACAATCGTCCAATATCTGGACGTGCAAATCCAGGGTCGTCAGAACGCGACCATAATGAGTGTGTGTGTAAAGGGAAAAGAACTCGTGCAGAAGAAACAATGTGCATAGATAATAATAAGAACAACTGCAGATAGAAAGACTAAATAACACAATAGATAACTGAACAGTAATACATATGATGAAAACATGAATACAGGTAGCAGACAAATGGCACAACTGTAAATATGCAATCAATGTCAAGGCGTGTAATCTATCACATGTCACTAATCTGATATACAATCTGGTCCTGGTTATGGTTATATGTCTATCTCAGTGATATATATATACAATCAGGTGATTAATGTCAGTCACCATACATTAACAGTTTATTGTCATTTATTATGTCAGCGAATACCAATTGCCACCTGTAGTAGACGCATCCCATACTACGCCTACTACACGTGTCAATCGATATCCTATGTTATTGAAATTAATAGAAGAGACTTTGTCCAAGCTTTAGGTGGGTTCCGTACATACCCGGAACCACGGCCCAATCACCTGGCGCTGAACCAGGTCCTACCGTTAGGTAGTCAATATCAATAACAATGTGTCAATGTAATGACAATATGAACAATACGGGGTGTCAGTCATCCCCCGGAACCCTGCAGTGGAACCGTATCTCGGCTGCGCAACCTGTATCCTAGGTCCACCCAAAATACAGAAGCTGTCTCCTCCATCAATTTTCCCAATCCCAGTGTAAGTTGTCAATTTATATTATTATCTTTTATAACAATTAATGTCCATGTCATTTCAATTACTGGGACGATACGGTGACAATAACAATATCAATGTGACAATAACAATGTGAACAATAATACCGTGTAAACGGTAAAACAATATAACAATGTATGTTATGGTCTGACAATATTTTCCCAGTAACTTTCAATAACATGAATTCATACAATAACGGATCCCAATGCTGCTTAATGAACAGTCTAATCTAGAACCAGTCAATATCTCATATCCATGTTCTAAGTCATCAATAATCAGATCGATCAATAGCTATCATAAAACTCTGAACATATATATATAATCACCAATATCAATGAGATCACTCTCATAATAACTCTATCTCCCTGACTGAATTGATCAGTCACTATACATGAAGCACATGGTATGTCCTCAGTATCAACAAGTCACATACTCCATAATCATAACTACAGATGAAACATTCTCAAACAACATGTGGTCTAGAATATCTACTCAACTACTTCAGTCATACCTGATATGTCCTCAAATACTCACTAATAAAGTCATTTCTAACTATAGATCATCATTCAATGTAAATAGCATAAGTCCCAGGTCAATCCAAAGTCAACACCACCAACTCATGATTCCAATAATACATGCTCCACAAGTATCATTACAAATCAAGCAATCTGATATAATAATCGTTATTCCAACATATATCAATAATCAATACTAGTCCTCTCACTCTAACATACAACTCTGATTCATAAGTATGTTCAATACCTCAAGAGTTCACATTTCTATTAAGATCATACATCAGTTCCCAATACTTGACAAGATACCCAATCCATGCATATAAGATCTATCATGATAAGTCAAGTCATTCCATCCATTATCTATCCCTCGATATCATATACATCTATCAATAGTCAATACCTAGTCCAATAGGTGAAGTCTACAATCCCTAAGATGACTATACATAACATCAGACAGACACTAGTCGACTAGGGGCAAGAAGCTAGTCGACTGGAGAAATCGTTAGTCGACTATAAAGGTGGTCCAAGTCGACTAATCAAGGGCCAAGTCGACTACACAAGCTCTGTCAATCCGAATCAGAGGTACACTGAAACCTAATCTCCCACACAATAAAATATGTATATGTAACCTCTCTTGCACATATCAACATACACGATGTCCACATTATTCTATGTACACAATTAAATCAAAATATAATCAATTACATATAAAGAAATGGAACCGAAAGGAGTAAACACTCACCTTGGGGAATATGCACGTTACCGAGCGAGTCGCCGTTACGGTCGCCGTGGCGCCGCTCTTCGCTGTCGGACTGCATAGGACGGTAGCCAGGGTCCCGGGAAGACCTGGCTGCAATCTGGAGGTCTCGCGCTCGCCGAAAGGGCCTGGAATCGCCGCTCGCTCGCTGCCTGTGCTGCTGGTCTGAATCTGGATCTGCTGTGCGCGTCGCCGGGCGAGTCGCTGCCATGGTCGCTGTGGTGCGGTTCCTCGCCAACGGACTGCATGGGGGGTGGCCAAGACACTGGAGAAGGTCACCGTGCTGGTCTCCGGCGACGGGTTGGAATGGATCGGGAGAACGGCCTGCTCGCTCGCTGTCGCGTGCGCTGATCTGGGCTGTTGCTGCTGCAGATTGGGGCAGCCAACAGGGAGATGCGGCAGCTGCTGCCGCGCTGGTTGGGCGCGCGGATCTGCAAGGATGGAAAGGGGGAGATCTGTTGGAGGGGCTGCTGCTAGATGGGTGCTGGCGGCAGGTGCTGGGGGTTGCAGATTTCGCCGGAGACGAGAGGGAGGCGGCCTGAAGGAGGAGGCGGCCTGCTGGTGTTGCCGGCCTGGCTGGAGGAGGTGCGGCCGAATAGGGGCGGCCATGGGGAAAGTTGGGGGCGACAGCTGTTGATGGGGGAGAGGATGTGGGTTCGGATCTCGGCAAGATGGAGAGCTGGCGAGGGCTGGTGGCGCAAAAGGTTGCCGAGGAGGTGGGAGGTGCCGCTGGGGGTCCTGCTGGTTGGATCTGGGTGAAGGTGCGGCTGAATTGGGAGAGAGAAGAAGAATATAAAGATTAGGTTTTAATGTTAGGGTTTTGTTTAGGATTAGCTAATGGGTTTGGGTTGTGACAACGGGTAAGTGGGTCTAATGGGTATGGGTTTGAGGTTGGATCCAAATAGATAAATGGGTATAGGATCACCAATAGGTAAGTGGGTTTGGATCCAATAAGATAATTATTGGGTATCGGATTATCAAGTGGGTAAATGAGAAGTAAGATGAAAGGCCAACAAGGATACACAACCTGAATGAATAACATTAGTACCAATACCAATATTAAAATGGATATGTAATACCAATCACAATTAATAGTTGTCAATATTAAAATAGGGGATATAATATCATCACTAATAATAATTAATAAATACTGACAACAAAATAAAGATAACACTATTAGAAATAGCAATAAATAATAATGGAAGAATAATTTGCTATTTACTATCTGAAAATAATTTTGCATATCCAACAATAATAATCTCAAGAGAAATAAATTATCTTGATTAATTAAAAATATTCGGTAAATCAAAATAAATACTTCAGGAATATGAAAATACTGTATTACTAGGTAGGGATCTTACATGCGATATGTGGAATCCGACATCTATTGTTCCCGTTATATTGTTCCCGTTTCCCGTTATATTATTCCTGTTTCCCGTCATATTGTTCCTATTATATTGTTCCTGTTTCTCGTTATATTGTTCTATGATATCAACAGAGCTCTGGTCCAGTTATCATGTTAACCGTATCATGTACAATAGTTGTTCTTGTTACATTGTGTACTTGACATATCAGATCATAAAGTTAACTGGGATATGGGGGAGACTCGACGGTTGATTAGATCTTATCGGGTGATGTACTGGATCCATATTGTTCTCCCACTGCAGGGGACGGTAGTGCTACCTACCAATTGCTCCATGAGCTATTGTTACTTGATTATTGTTCCCCTCTTAGCGGAGGGCCCTGGTCTCAGCAGCCAGGGGTTTGATAAGGCCGTGATCCCGGGTATGCACGGGATACACTTACCCGATAAGAACTCCTCGACCATGGGTTTCCAATTAACATAATAAAACAGTATACACAATAGTGACGTCAGGAACACTTGTTATTTGGTTACTCTCTCGTTTGGATAATGGTACCCGTAGCCATGTCCGGATGGGTTCGACTGGAGTGCGGGCTCCAGTATGAACTGCCAGTGGTATGGGATACTGGAAGAGAGCGATTAAAATACCAGGTGGTACTGATTGTTATTATTGTATAAATCACATGACATGCTCGACTCATGTATAGTATTGTCCCTTCGTAATTGTTACTATTGCTGATATGTTATTCACTATCATGTCACCTGGATATCATGTTACATTTTTCGATATCATGTTATATTTTCTGCTATTCGTTACATTCCATATGGTAGCATGCGGTCCATGTACATGTTTACACTGCAGTGTAACTATGCTGCTTTATAGCCTTGCATACTCCATTTTGTATATGCATAACACAGTAGTATGAGTATGTTGCATATTTCATCTACCTGTTCATTTCTATCACGTCACCACTAGACGACATTCATGATTATATAATACAGGATACACTAAAGACATGACCCGAGGATAACCGGCTAGGTAGTGATGGTATTAAAGATGACATGATTATATTTTTCTACTGCTTATTCTATATTTATTATATGGTATCACTAGTACAACATCTATTACATGGTATCACTAGTACAACATCATGTATTATATCTATGTATCGTGCTTGTATTACTATTGTATATATTACTACCTCCTCCTTCATTTTACCACTCACTAGGTCGCTTTCTGACGACCCTGGGTTTGCGTGCCCAGGTTGGAGATCCGAGTTGTCGCTCGGGCAGCTAGTTCATTGGATTCACATAGGAGACGTTACCATCGGGATTCCTTCATAGGTATCTTTGTGCTTTGTTCCTGTTCTCTCCTTTATTCCTGTATTTATATCTATTATGATCACTAACCTCTTTCTGCAGGTATTCTTGTGCTTATTTCCCGCTGGAACTCCTGTGTATATGGAGGTTATGTCCCGTACTGAGGCTTAACGTACTCGTGAGTGTGTTTTCACCTCGCGTATGTACGTCACCATAACGTCTCCGTATCCTTGGGATCGGGGCGTTACATGTACCTTCATGGGTTACTTGTAAAATCTGCCATATTTGATTTGCAGATCTGGCCGTTGACACGCGATTGAATTCTTCTTTGTTCAAGACACAGAAAAGCGGGTTCATTGCTTTGGCATCAAGGTTTGCAGACTTCTTTTGTTCTTCATTCCATGCACTGTAATTTGTGGTCGGCTTGTTGTACGATGCTTCTACTATGTTTCAGAGTTCATAGTTGAGTGATTGCAAGTAGATCTTCATTCTACACTTTCAGTAGTTGTAATTTGATCCATCAAATACTGGTGGACGTTGTGTAGAATGTCCTTCTCTGAATTATGATGAAAGAAATTCCGTTGCCATCCTTTTAGGGTGTTAACCGGGTATGCAGGGCTCTGATATCAATTGTAGGATCTAAAAACTAATGTCAACACAACTTTAAAACAAAGATAATTAGTATTAAATAAAATAACTTGCAAGAAAGAAAATAAATCTCAGAAAATATGCAAACGCAAACACAAGAGATTTTATCCTTGTTCGGTCCTCTTGACCTACATCCAGTCCTCAAGCGATCCGTTAGAGATTTTCCTTTATCCTGATTTTGCACACCCAAAATCAACTCCTTGTACACCACTTGACAAACGACCTTTGTCAAATTCGTATAACTCTTCTCTACACCAAGAAGATAATTTCCTTGTACACCTCTTCTCAACACCAAGAAGATAACCTTGTACAATACTTCTCTTTGAGTGATTACAATGAAACTTATAAGCCTTGAAACTTATATGTGATCGTGAACAAGGACTCTTATATGTGGACTTTCAGAATTTCTCACTAGAGGATTGAAATTTGTGTGAAGAATAAAAAGTGGAACTAGTTTTCTGAAAACAGAATTTTTCAATAGAGTTTGGATAGAAACTAATTATATGAAATTGGTGTCTTTAGTTTATGATAACATCCCTATTTATAGCTGAAATCTATGGTCAGTTAGGGCAGTTATCAAGACAAATTTGAATATTAAAACGTTGGATAAACACCAGAAAAACAATAATTATTTAACAGTCAGAAACTGTTATAAGTCGACTAGGGGATGAAGAGTAGTCGACTAGGATATGATATTTTACCTGGGTTAGCGACTAGTTAAGAAAGTAAGTCGACTACATCAAGATTGATACAGATGATAAGTTTCTAAAAACTATAATTAGTCGACCAGCAGAAAGAGTTAGTCGACTATAACATGTATTAGTCGACTAGTAATGTAGATAAGTCGAATAGTGTTGCTAATAGTCAAGAAAAAGAAAGTTGATATCTTTTCTGGACAGGACTTAGTCGACTATAAACTTATGATAAGTGGACTATCAACTTTATTAGACGACTATAGGAAGGATCAAGTCGACTAATAAGACTATTAGTGTGTGTGATGAAGTCTTTTAACAAATATCTAAAAATACACAAAAATAGTACAAATTACATTTGTTATCATCAAAATAAGTTCCAACAATTTTAGTGGGTTGTATTATAGAGGTCATTGGTGGGTTCCTGAGAAATGCACGCAAATTGGATTGGGCCGCATTTCGTGGACCAACCAGACCACCACCGGAACCACTACCTTGAGGTGATTTTTTCTTCCCTCTTTATTTGTTTCATGCATACATACATTCACGATGCATTGAAGATAATGCATGAGATAAGTATGGGGAAGGATTTATTAACATATGATTTTTTGGATTTTCTTTCCATTTTTTACTTCTTTTAGGATACTTTCAGAAATCTTCCCTTTTGTATAGGATTTTTCTTATTCTTTAAAATTTTTTTGAAATAAGAGATAAAGTTTGATCTATTTTTAAGAAAATTAAGATGATCTTAGAAATTAAGAAACCTTAATTATGACATCTTAAACCTAGTTGAAATAATGGATCATGTTTAAAATTATAGGTTAAGTAAGATAAATTGGAGAGATAATTTTATCTTGAATTTTTTTGCTTTAGATAGTATGCACTTCACACTTACACATTTTTGGGATGGAAATAAAGACCTAAAATATCAAAAAATAAAATAAATAAAAGAAAAAATATATGTTATATATGAAGAAAAAAATCACTTATTAAGCTGGATAACTATGCCTCAAGAAGCATGATTGTTCACGCCTAAACAATGGTCATAAGAAGCAAATAATCCCCCTTAGTTTTGTAGCCTTGTTTACTCGAGTCCATAAACCCGAGGGATGTTTATTCATCTGGTGCCCTAAGACCGTCTGATTTGGGAGTCATCGGTTAAAGGCTCACTACCGGGTAAATTAGAAAGCCTAAGAAAACTAAGGAAAGAAAAAAGAATATATATATATATATATATATATATATATATATATATATATATATATATATATATATATATATATATATATATATGGGTTGATGGTTGGAGTTAAAATCCCAAAATCTTCACTATCACAAAGTGTATATTATCTAGGTTTTATGAAGCATAAAATATTCAATCTAATTTTAAATTCTTATCTTAATTGAAGACAAGATCTTGTATATAGATTAAGTTTAAGGGAGAATAATTTTTGGTGGACTTATGATCTTAGATCGCTTATATTTTTGCAAAAATATTTCGAAAACTTGTCTCTCTTTCAAATGCATTTTCAAAACACTAACATTTGTTTTCTTTCTTTATGAATTTTATGGGTGCAATCCGCTGAAAACCCTCAGGGGATAACACTCCTCCTCTAACCTAGATGTTTAACTGCTTGTTGCACATGCTCTGTGCAATCGCGTCACCTGCGAAAGTGGTGTAATAACATTTGTAGTATAGTTTTTCTTTTTATTGTTTTGCTCGAGACGAGCTAAAAGATAAATGTGGGGGTGTGATTAGTCTACAATTCTGCATTATTACATCGCATTTTCCTACCAATTTATGAATAAAATAATATTTCTCACCCATGTTTTGGTCTATTTTGCAGAAAATCAAGCGTCTAGGGGCAAAGGAGTAATAACAGCTTAATTATACCCATTTTTGGGTAATTAAATCCAGATTTCTTGAAGGCCAAGTTAGAGAGTTTCTAGAAGATACATTGAATCTAGACGTTGGCGCGTGTCTGACGAAAATCCGGACGCAAATCCTAGAATTCAAGCATATCTGAAAAGTCACCGAATCGAGACGAAGTCGCTCGCCAAAACCAGAGACCTAAGTCCTTGGTTTGGCCGCGAAAATACGACTATGGCCGCGTTTCCGCGGCTATATTGGCGAGCCACGCGTGGCCTCGTCTCGTCTTCTAGAAACTCCTGTTGCCTATATAAAGTCCTGCAGAGACCTGAAACGGAAGCAAATCGAGGAATAGGCTAGATTTTCTTTCTTTTAGTATAAGTTAGTATAGGTGTTTTTCTTTTCTTTTCTTTCTTTTGTATTTTTATTTTGTTTTTAGATCACGTATTAGGGCTGAGAGATTTAGAGAGAGAGAGAGAGAGATTGATGTAATAGATGATGACAATCTATATAAATGTGTCTCCTTTCTTCTCCATTATAATCTTCTCCATCTTCTACATGATGCTTAGCTAATTTTTCTTCTTATGGCAATCTAACTACTAACCACTAACTATCAACCTCTTACTTGATAATCCACATGAATCTAATAGCCTCTACAAGGCCTTACTTTTGCAAGATCCATTGATGGTTCATGATGATAGATTATAACATTCTAACATCTAACCACTAACAAGCTAACTTGCAATGCTCACCTCTACTTGGTTTTGATGATTTAATAGTAGCTTGCATTTTGATTGTGTGGTTTGGATGTGCTTGAATGTGGAAAGATAATCTTATGTGCCATGCTTTGTATCGTCTCTTGAAGCCAAGGACTAGTGATGGCCGAGGATCCATGTGAGGCAACTATCACTAAGAGGTTAGTATGGTTAGTGGAGCAATTAGTAGTTAGTATCCATGAGTTTTCCTTCATAGTTTTCCTTCATAGTTTTCTTCATTCTTTTTATCTTGTTTTAAAAAACCGATTTCAAACCCTTTTATCTTTTCATCATTGTTTTCACCATCTTCTTAGTTCAACTTTATTTCATTTACTTTTTATTTTCAAAACCACTTCTCTTTTATTGTCACATCGCCTTCTCTGCCTTCTCCGTCTATCACTTCCGGATTTCTCTTCTTTTATTTTCTTTTTCTCATTCTTTAAACAAAGAAGAACTTGTTAACATAACACATAAACGGACTGTTAATTCTTCTATCGCCTCCCGTCCCTATGGTTCAACCCATTGAGCCAATGCTATAACGGAAATATCGAGGGAACATTAGCACATACGCTTTTACATTGATTTATAAAATACACATTTTCAAGTGCTGGTTTCGCCTCGATCACTATGGATGATTCAATTGAATGGAAACATCCTTTTCAAGGGATGGAGTTTGAATTCCTAGAGTTTTCATTAGTTGGTTCCCATTGAATGATTTTTTTAGCTAGATTCTCATATAAATCTCATCTTTCATTTTCATCTTTTTGCAAGAATCCCCTTGGCACATGGTTTTTAAGAGGTTCTTAGTTGAATAGTCTAAACCATCATAAAGAATTTGGCATTATCGCCATTTCTCTATTCCATGATGAGGACATTGGATAAGGAGGTCTTTGTAGCATTCAAAGTACCTCAAAAATAGTTCACTAGGTTCTTTCTTGAACTGCATGATGTTCTTCCTAATGAGAGCAGTCTTATGAATTGGTAGAATTTCTTCAAGAAGACCTTGATGAAACCATCTCATGATGTGATAAAGTCAGCCGCTAAGCTGTAAAGCCATTTCTTAGCTAAGTTCTTAAGAGCAAATGGGACAAATCTCAACCTAATAGCATCAACTACAAGGTGTGGGATTTTCATCATTAAGCATACTTTCTCAAATTCTCTTATGAAGAAATAAGCATCTTCGGACTCTAAGCCATGAAACTTAGGGAGTGTGTTGATGAACTGAGACTTAAGCTCAAAGTTGTGTTCACCAACCGATGAAAGTTGGATGCAAGATGGAAGTGTGATTCCAATGGGATAGAACTTATCCTGCAAAGATGGCGGTTGAGCCACAGCCGGATCTGTTTTGCTTCAAGCTTGGGTGGTGATATTTTTCTAGTTAACTTAGATGAATTTGGATCTCTCGATCACACTTGTATACACAAACACTACCACAAACAAATTCACCAATAGTCAATAAGAAAAAGCATCCAAGCCTAATCTAAGGTAACCTTGACATAGACAACTCCTAACTGGTTGATTGTTCACAGGAGATATAATACAGAATTTGATCACAAGCTAATCAGCCATGTCAGGGAAAGATTGTGTAGCACCATGTACCCGGGATACGTACCCAGATACGTGTCCCAATTTTTTTCGACCATGTTGCTCAATTTTCATTCTGTTTGTGCTCATGAGTTGTAATTTCTTAGTTATTGAGTGCCAGATCTGGATTCTTAGACCTAGAGTAAGCCCTGACCCGGACCGGGGAACCGATACCAGCCAATAGCCCGATTTGACTTTCTGGTAGTCCGATTGGACCATTTTTAGTTTCAGAGACTGTTTTCTAATATTTTAGATTTTTCATGATTTTCTGGAATTTTCTGAAATTTTTCTGCAAAATCTCCAAAACCGGTGTCGGTCGGCATCGCTGACTGATTCCCAGATTTTTAAATTTCAAATGGGATCGAATTTTCAAAAACGGCTTTCACGGTACATCTTAGAATATCATTTTCTAGCTAAAAACATTTTTTTGGGATTTTTCAAAATTTATCAAAATTTGACCGATCCTGGTGTCGGCCGGTATCGCCGAAAGATTCCAGGATTTTTATTTTGAAAACTACATTATATTTTTCAAATCCGATTTCACCAAATATCTTAAAATAATATTTTCTATTTTTGAGAATTTTTCGGAAGGATTCTGAAACAGTCGAATTTTTGCCTTATTAAAATAATAATAAAATTTGCCGTCCTTTCTTTTTCTTGCTTTTACCTCTCAAATCCTCTACTTATTACTTCCAGAATATTATATCAATTTTATTATTTAATAAAATATTTATTTATAAAATTTTAACTATTTTTAATCATTTCCTTTTATTTTTTTCCAATTTCTTTTCTTTTTCTTTCTTTTTCTTCTTTCTTTTCTTCTTCTTCACTCCAACACCCATTCCCTGCAACTCCCAGCAGTGGCAGCAGCGGGAGCAGTCCATCATGGACTGAGCAAACCTTTCCCCCACTCCATCTCCCTTAATCATCTCAAATCATACTAATTTTCATCATTTTCCTTTACCTTCTCTCCTTAAAAACACCTCCTTTCTATTTCCTTTTCACTTCATCTTCAACCTCCAACACCCACTCCCGCACACCACCTCCACCATCACCACCGCCGCCCTAGCCGCCGCCCAAGCCGCCGCCACCGCGCTCCCCACCACCCCACAACACCCCTCCACTTCCAACAACCCCAAACTCCACCTCCTCCACCTTCAATTTCACCATAACCCATCTCATCTCCACCTTCAATTTTTCCAAATTCCCCATCTCCACCAACAATTTCACCACCATAACTACTCCATCACCACCTCCTCCACCTCCTCCAACTTCCCACCACCACCAAACATCATCACCACCACCACAACCACCACCACCACCATCACCACCATCAACATAACAACAACAACAACAACAACAAACTCACCTCCTCCCTCCTCTCCACCGCGCGCGCCGCCACCACCTCCCCGCCGGCGGCGCCGCCGCCGGCCTGCAGTCGCCGCCGCCGGCCTACAGCCGGCCGGCCACCCCCCACACCCCCTCTCCTTCTTCTTCTCTTTTCATTTCTTTCTTACTTCTTTCTTTCCTTTTTTCATTTCTTCCCAAATAAAACAAACTTCCCCTCTCTTTCCAAAAATACCCCCACCTACTTTTTAAACTACAACCCTCTATTTACAACCCCTACCCCTCTCCTTTAAATCCCAATTCATTTCAAACTATACCATATTTTCCCTCCCTTTCTTTTTCTCCCTTTTTTTCCCTACAAATTTCTCTCTCCTCTCCCTCTCCTCTCCCATTCCCTCTTTAATATTTATATAAATATTTATAATTATATATTTTAATATATAAATTGTGGGCTAAAGGTTTACTTAGACGGTTCGCTGGTTACCCGGATTTTAACCGATATTTTACCCGGTTTCAGGCGAGTACAACTTTATTTTTGACATGCCTCTACTTTAATATTATGCGAGCATTTTTAATATATTTAAAAATAAATACTCTTGTATTTTAAGCATGGAATGGGGATGTGGATATGTTAGCATGCTTAGTATTGAATACCGAAAATTTGATACATGATATCATGCTATGTAAATGAATATATGATGTTGCACTCGGTATTTACCCGACCTTGGACATGTTATGCCTGATACGTGATTTAGGATACCGACATTTGGCATGTTACACTAGGGATGTAATTTTTATCACCGGCACTTGATATTTACACCGGTACACAATAGTTGACACCGATATTGCCATGCTGTATTTGACACCGACATCTTTCATGCTATATTTGGTACTGATACATGACATGCTATATGTGATATGTGACACCTGGTATTGATACTTGCCATACTATGTTTGACATATGATACCCGGCTCTGATACTTGTCTTGCTACATTGACCACTTGACATTGGACCCTGATACTTGATACTTGACGCTTGTTCTTGACATACGGTATATGCTATACTTTCATGTGGTATAAATACCTGGAACTGACATTATGACTCTTGACCGGACATTACCACCCCTGATGCCTGATTATATGACATATACATGACTATCACTGTTACGGGGACATGACATGATTATTACATTATTATTACCAGATATTTGGTACTCCTGAGCTCCTGTACTCCTGTATACTTGAACCCCTGAAATAGGGAGGCTCCTGACATTACTCCTGTATTATACTACTGTTGACCCCGTAATAGGATAATCATGGATATTGTACATTTGTGGACACCCCGTGAACATTATTATTTGAGACTCTGTCATATGTAAACAACTTACACCGGGATGGGGGAAATTGATGGGTAACGATATAGCTTCTGTGTTTATGATGGCCATACATATGTTGTACAACTTCCTGTTGGATTCGACCTGGATGGCCACCAGGCGCTTCCGAGGGGTGTACTGGCACCCCTACCCCCCTGCCTGCCTGTCCGGGTGTGCTATAATCCCCTAGGTATATCTTGTGGGGAACGGTGACACTCTATTCCTGTTCGGGTGTATTGTGAGACCTTCGGGCATATAGTAAATCCCGGTGCCTAGCGGTACGTTCTGGCTCCAGTACCGGATAATCCTGGACCGTTGTCCCGGGCATGCACGGGACCCATTATAAACATGGTTCGTCGCTCCCCATCAATTTCCAATAACCAACCTCGCTAGATTTGTATGCGAAAGTATATGGCACCGGTTATATACCAAACATACAAATTGAACGAGTTAATAATAATAACCTAATAAATTGACTTCATGCATTCTGTGTCATTTCTATACTTGTCATTTATTGTAGTTACTCCATGCTTCCTAATTTGATCACATGACATTTGACCTGATATACATGCTTTTATTTCATTCCATATAAATGCTAATGTCATTTTTATATCTCACAATTTATTGTGATATTTCCTGCTTATTGATTAGGGTACATTATACTTGTCTTGATGCACTTGCTATTATTTGTACTTACCATTGGGTTTTTCTTGTACTCGCTGGGTTATTCCTAACAACCCTGGATTTGCATGTCCAGATTTAGCAGCTTGGACCGAGGTGGACCCATCGGCCGAGGATCAGGCCTATCTTGAGGAGCAGGCAGATCAGCAGTAGTTCCGTCCAGTCTTTTCTCCCCACTCGCGAGATCCCCTTTCTAGCTCGTGAGTTATTATCTGTTGTTTTCTGCACAGTCTACTTTTGTATTATCTAGTGATGTAATATTGATGTAATATTATATCACTGTTTGTGATGACTCAGTACTTGTATCATTTTGGGTTGGAATGTATAATATCACGTATTTCCGCACTATGATATCTGTGTTGTGTTGTATTGATGCTTAGCGTACATACGTGATGGTACCATCGCCCTGCGTATGTACGTCGCAGTGGCGTCTCCGTACCCGCCAGGATCGGGGCGCCACAGGTTGGTATCAGAGCCTAGGCTCTCACACCTTCAGTACAGCCAGTCTGCAAGTTAATGTTGAATTAATTTGCGGCTGAGTCACACGAGTCTTTGTTATACATTCCAATCACAAGTACGAAGTTATCAATTCCTTTCTTGAAATCCATCCTTGATTCCTGAAATCTCATATTCTGTCATCTTTTCAGCTCCTCTCGGCTCGAATATGGAGAGACGGGGGACACGAAACGGTCCCAGCACTTCCCGGGAAGGTTCGAATGGGGAGATGACATGATGAGGCTACTCCAGGGGATGATGGATAGCCAGCAGCAGCAGGTGGAGCTCCTACGTCAAGGATTGCTGACTGCACCCCGAGAACAGAGGCCGGGGACTATATCGGATTTCAGGAGGCTGCAGCTAGCAGAGTTCTCGGGCACGGAGAAGCCCTTGGATGCAGAGCAATGGTTGATCGATATGACCGATCTCCTGAAGGCGGCCCGAATTCCTGCTGAGAACCAAGTAGAAGTAGCCAAGATCCAGCTGAAGGATGTGGCGAGGACTTGGTGGCTTGCTGAAGAGGCGAGGCTGGAGAAGCCTATCTCTTGGGATCAGTTTTCGAAGGGGTTCTACGAGAGATTTTTCCCTGCGACTGCTCAGAAGGAGATGGAGGAGCAGTTCATCAGACTGCAGCAGTGGAATCGGTCAGTGGATGAGTATGCCGCTGAATTTCTGAGGCTTAGTCGGTTTGCACCATATATGGTGGCCGACGAGGAGAAGAGAGCTAGCAGATTTCAGCAAGGACTGAGGGTGGACATCCAGATGCTGCTTATACCTCACCAGCTGAAGACATACTCCCAGGTCCTTTCCATTGCCCGTGATGTGGAGCAGGGGTTGGAGAAGAAGAGGAGGTTTGAGCTGCAACACAAGCCGATGAAGCGCCAGTTCCAGCAGGTGCACAGGGGGAATCAAGTCAGAGCTTTTGGTGCTCCAGTAGCCAAGCGACCTTTTCGGCCTCCTCCTCAGCAGCTTGTGTGTGGGTACTGCCAGAAACCCGGACACAACAGGCAGAACTGCCGTATGGCCAATGGACTGTGTCTGGCATGCGGATCCGGTAACCACTCGGTAGGAGAGTGTCCATTCAAGAGGAGCCGGAATGTAGCTCCAGCACAACCAGCACTTCCGGCATGAGTGGAACCACCAGTACCTCCAGCTCGAGCAGCTCCCCCAGCACTTTCAGCACCACCGATGAGGAGGAATCCAGGGCCTGCAGGCAGAGGAGCTCCACTTCCTCCCCAGCGTCGGAATCTGGGTCAGGCTCAGAGGGGACCCAGGACTGGAGTAGGCCGCGGGAGAGGCCAGGCCTACAATCTGACAGCAGAGGAAGCCGAGGCATCTGGAGAAGTGGTGGCAGGTACAATTTTGGTCCACTCAGTTCCAGTCTTATCACTTTTTGACTCCGGTGCATCACACTGCTTCATATCCAGTAGATTTACTGCCTTGCATTCTATACCCCTAGTCTGTATGAGTGACCAATGGGAAATTAGTACGGGGAATGAGGTAGTTATAACTAACAAGATCTGCAAGGGGTGCAATGTGGAGTTATGTGGTAGGAAGTTAGAAGCCGACATGTTCGTACTGGACACTAGAGGGTACGATGTGATCCTAGGCATGACTTGGCTCAGCAAGTATCATGCGGTGATCGACTGTCGGGAGAAGAAGGTGATCTTCAGAATTCCACACCAACCGGAGTTTCAGTTCTTTGGAGAACGCAAGTCCCTCCGGAAGGAAGATCAACTGGAGTGTGCCACTGCTGAAGAGAAGAGGGCGGTGTCAGTGTGGAGTGAATTTCCAGATGTATTTGAGGAGATATCAGGACTTCCACCTGATAGAGTTGTGGAGTTCTCTATTGACCTTATTCCAGGAGCGACTCCCATCTCTAAAGCACCGTACCGGATGGCGCCAACAGAATTAGCTATATTGAAGGAGCAGCTGCTGGAGTATTCGAGCAAGGGTCTGATTAGACCGAGTACTTCACCTTGGGGAGCACCGGTGCTGTTGGCGAATAAGAAGGATGGTGGTAAGAGGCTGTGCATTGATTACAGAGAGTTGAACAAGGTCACCATCAAGAATAAGTACCCTTTGCCGAGGATTGATGATCTCTTTGATCAACTTCATGGGGCCCAGGTATTCTCGAAGTTAGATCTGCAGTCGGGGTACCACCAGTTGAAGGTGAAGAAGGAAGATATCCAGAAGACGGCGTTCAGGACTCGGTATGGTCATTACGAGTTCTTGGTTATGCCCTTTGGAGTTACAAATGCCCCAGCAGTCTTCATGGACTTGATGAATAGGATCTTCTCACCCTATCTGGACAAGTTTGTTTTGGTGTTCATTGATGATATCCTGGTCTATTCCAAGAATGAAGAGGAGCATGCGGAGCATCTGAGGATTGTGCTACAGACTCTCCGACTGGAGCAGCTTCATGCCAAGCTTAGCAAGTGCGAGTTCTGGCTGAAGAGTATAGCATTCTTGGGTCATATTGTTTCTGAGGAAGGAATCTCGGTGGATCCCAGCAAGATTCAGGCGGTGAAGGACTGGCCGACTCCGAAATCCGTGACAGAGATCAGGAGCTTCATCGGACTGGCCGGATATTATCGGAGGTTTGTGCAGGACTTCTCGAAGATTGCAGCTCCATTGACCAAGCTGACTAGGAAGGGAGAGAAGTACATATGGACTGAGGAGTGTAAGTCTGCTTTTGAGGAGTTGAAGAACAAGTTGATTTCAGCTCCAATCTTGAAGACACCCTCAGGGACAGGAGGTATGGTTGTGTACTGTGATGCTTCAGGGAAGGGCCTTGGATGCGTATTGATGCAGCATGGACATGTAGTGGCTTATGCATCCAGGCAGTTAAAGCCTCATGAGAAGAATTACCCAACGCATGATCTAGAGCTGGCAGCTGTGATCTTTGCGTTGAAGATGTGGAGGCATTACCTGCTAGGTGACCGAGTGTTGATTTACACTGATCACAAGAGCCTGAAGTACATTTTCACTCAGAAGGAGTTGAACATGAGGCAGAGGCGATGGCTTGAGCTGATGGCAGATTATGACATAGACCTGCAGTACCATCCTGGCAAGGTTAATGTTGTGCCAGATGCCCTGAGTAGAAGACCTGAAGCCAACATGGTTATGATGCTCACTCAGCAGAAGGAGTTACTCAGAGAGATGGAGCGGCTAGATTTGATGGTGATCCGAAGGACCAGTGGACCTGTGCAGTTGATGGCATTCCAGATTCAGCCGACACTGATGGAAGAGATCAGAGAAGCTCAGAAAGAAGATCCTAGATTGCTGAAATTCAGAGAGCAAGTGGAAGCAGGGCTGAGGTCAGATGTTTGCATTCATCCTGATGGTGCACTTTATTTCAGGGGTAGAATTTGTGTGCCTCAAGGGGAGATTAGACAGAAGATCTTAGCTGAGGCCCACAGCTCAGCTTACTCTATACACCCTGGAGGAACTAAGATGTATCAGGATCTGAAGCAATATTTCTGGTGGAATGCGATGAAGAGGGAGATCGCACAATATGTGGCGAAGTGTCTAGTGTGTCAGTAAGTGAAGGCCGAACACCAGAGACCAGCAGGATTACTACAGCCTTTGCCAATACCAGAATGGAAGTGGGAGCATGTTACTATGGATTTTGTCACCGCTCTACCCCGCAGTCCAAAGGGGAACAATGCAGTATGGGTAGTTGTTGACCGTCTCACTAAGTCAGCACATTTCATACCTTTCAGAGTGGGACAATCTACAGAGCTTCTGGCAGACAAGTACATGAAGGAGATTGTTCGACTGCATGGAGTTCCTGTGAGTATCGTGTCGGACAGAGACACGAGGTTCAGATCTCACTTCTGGGAGAGTCTTCAAGAGAGTCTGGGGACCCGTCTGAAGTTCAGCACATCTTATCATCCTGAGACAGATGGGCAGTCCGAGCGGACCATTCAGATCCTAGAAGACATGTTGAGGGCTTGCATGATAGACTTCAAGGGATCGTGGGAAGACCATATACATTTGGCAGAGTTTTCCTACAATAACAGCTATCAGGCGAGCATCAAGATGGCTCCTTTTGAAGCCCTGTACGGCAGGAGATGCAGATCACCATTATGTTGGGATGAAGTTGGTGAGAGGAGGCATTTGGGACCAGATGTGATAGTACAGGCTGTGGACAAGATCAGGACTATCCAAGAGCACCTTCGTGCAGCCCAGGACAGACAGAAGAGTTGGGCAGATTCCAATAGAAGACCGTTGGAGTTCCAGGTGGGAGAGCATGTGTTTCTGAAGATATCTCCGACCAAGGGAGTGATCAGGTTTGGTGCACGTGGGAAGCTGAGCCCGAGGTATATAGGCCCGTTTGAGATATTGGATCGAGTGGGAGAAGTGGCCTACAGATTGGCACTACCACCATCACTAGAAGGAGTGCACAATGTGTTCCATGTGTCGCAGCTGAGGAGATACATCAGGGATGAGAGCCATGTATTGGATCATTCAGAGTTAGAGTTGCAGCCGGATCTGTCATATATTTGAGCAACCAATAGCTATTGTAGACAGAAGTGTCAAGACCCTGAAGAACCGGACCATCCCGTTGGTGCTTGTTTCATGGAACAGGCATAGTCCGGGAGAAGCAACTTGGGAGCGGGAGGACGTCATTCGTGACCGTTACCCGCATCTGTTCGAGCCCTGAGTGGTAATATTCTCTTGTACTCCATTCTTGTCTTATCAATTCATTATTTTCATGTTCATCTCTTTCCTTATAGAAATTTCGAGGACGAAATTTTTGTTAGGTGGGTAGATTGTAGCACCCTGTACCCGGGATACGTACCCAGATACGTGTCCCAATTTTTTTCGACCATGTTGCTCAATTTTCATTCTGTTTGTGCTCATGAGTTGTAATTTCTTAGTTATTGAGTGCCAGATCTGGATTCTTAGACCTAGAGTAAGCCCTGACCCGGACCGGGGAACCGATACCAGCCAATAGCCCGATTTGACTTTTTGGTAGTCCGATTGGACCATTTTCAGTTTCAGAGACTGTTTCCTAATATTTTAGATTTTTCATGATTTTCTGGAATTTTCTGAAATTTTTCTGCAAAATCTCCAAAACCGGTGTCGGTCGGCATCGCTGACTGATTCCCGGATTTTTAAATTTCAAATGGGATCGAATTTTCAAAAACGGCTTTCACGGTACATCTTAGAATATCATTTTCTAGCTAAAAACATTTTTTAGAATTTTTCAAAATTTATCAAAATTTGACCGATCCTTGTGTCGGCCGGTATCGCCGGAAGTTTCCAAGATTTTTATTTTGAAAACTACACTATATTTTTTGAATCCGATTTCACCAAACATCTTAAAATAATATTTTCTATTTTTGAGAATTTTTCGGAAGGATTCTGAAATAGTCGAATTTTTGCCTTATTAAAATAATAATAAAATTTGCCGTCCTTTCTTTTTCTTGCTTTTACCTCTCAAATCCTCTACTTATTACTTCCAGAATATTATATCAATTTTATTATTTAATAAAATATTTATTTATAAAATTTTAACTATTTTTAATCATTTCCTTTTATTTTTTTTCCAATTTCTTTTCTTTTTCTTTCTTTTTCTTCTTTCTTTTCTTCTCCTTCACTCCAACACCCATTCCCTGCAACTCCCAGCAGTGGCAGCAGCGGGAGTAGTCCATCATGGACTGAGCAAACCTTTCCCCCACTCCATCTCCCTTAATCATCTCAAATCATACTAATTTTCATCATTTTCCTTTACCTTCTCTCCTTAAAAACACCTCCTTTCTATTTCCTTTTCACTTCATCTTCAACCTCCAACACCCACTCCCGCACACCACCTCCACCATCACCACCGCCGCCCTAGCCGCCGCCCAAGCCGCCGCCACCGCGCTCCCCACCACCCCACAACACCCCTCCACTTCCAACAACCCCAAACTCCACCTCCTCCACCTTCAATTTCACCATAACCCATCTCATCTCCACCTTCAATTTTTCCAAAATTCCCCATCTCCACCAACAATTTCACCACCATAACTACTCCATCACCACCTCCTCCACCTCCTCCAACTTCCCACCACCACCAAACATCATCACCACCACCACAACCACCACCACCACCATCACCACCATCAACATAACAACAACAACAACAACAACAAACTCACCTCCTCCCTCCTCTCCACCGCGCGCGCCGCCACCACCTCCCCGCCGGCGGCGCCGCCGCCGGCCTGCAGTCGCCGCCGCCGGCCTACAGCCGACCGGCCACCCCCCACACCCCCCTCCTTCTTCTTCTCTTTTCATTTCTTTCTTACTTCTTTCTTTCCTTTTTTCATTTCTTCCCAAATAAAACAAACTTCCCCCCTCTTTCCAAAAATACCCCCACCTACTTTTTAAAACTACAACCCTCTATTTACAACCCCTACCCCTCTCCTTTAAATCCCAATTCATTTCAAACTATACCATATTTTCCCTCCCTTTCTTTTTCTCCCTTTTTTTTCCCTACAAATTTCTCTCTCCTCTCCCTCTCCTCTCCCATTCCCTCTTTAATATTTATATAAATATTTATAATTATATATTTTAATATATAAATTGTGGGCTAAAGGTTTACTTGGACGATTCGCTGGTTACCCGGATTTTAACCGATATTTTACCCGGTTTCAGGCGAGTACAACTTTATTTTTGACATGCCTCTACTTTAATATTATGCGAGCATTTTTAATATATTTAAAAATAAATACTCTTGTATTTTAAGCATGGAATGGGGATGTGGATATGTTAGCATGCTTAGTATTGAATACCGAAAATTTGATACATGATATCATGCTATGTAAATGAATATATGATGTTGCACTCGGTATTTACCCGACCTTGGACATGTTATGCCTGATACGTGATTTAGGATACCGACACTTGGCATGTTACACTAGGGATGTAATTTTTATCACCGACACTTGATATTTACACCGGTACACAATAGTTGACACCGATATTGTCATGCTGTATTTGACACCGACATCTTTCATGCTATATTTGGTACTGATACATGACATGCTATATGTGATATGTGACACCTGGTATTGATACTTGCCATACTATGTTTGACATATGATACCCGGCTCTGATACTTGTCTTGCTACATTGACCACTTGACATTGGACCCTGATACTTGATACTTGACGCTTGTTCTTGACATACGGTATATGCTATACTTTCATGTGGTATAAATACCTGGACCTGACATTATGACTCTTGACCGGACATTACCACCCCTGATGCCTGATTATATGACATATACATGACTATCACTGTTACGGGGACATGACATGATTATTACATTATTATTACCAGATATTTGGTACTCCTGAGCTCCTGTACTCCTGTATACTTGAACCCCTGAAATAGGGAGGCTCCTGACATTACTCCTGTATTATACTACTGTTGACCCCGTAATAGGATAATCATGGATATTGTACATTTGTGGACACCCCGTGAACATTATTATTTGAGACTCTGTCATATGTAAACAACTTACACCGGGATGGGGGAAATTGATGGGTAACGATATAGCTTCTGTGTTTATGATGGCCATACATATGTTGTACAACTTCCTGTTGGATTCGACCTGGATGGCCACCAGGCGCTTCCGAGGGGTGTACTGGCACCCCTACCCCCCTGCCTGCCTGTCCGGGTGTGCTATAATCCCCTAGGTATATCCTGTGGGGAACGGTGACACTCTATTCCTGTTCGGGTGTATTGTGAGACCTTCGGGCATATAGTAAATCCCGGTGCCTAGCGGTACGTTCCGGCTCCAGTACTGGATAATCCTGGACCGTTGTCCCGGGCATGCACGGGACCCATTATAAACATGGTTCGTCGCTCCCCATCAATTTCCAATAACCAACCTCGCTAGATTTGTATGCGAAAGTATGTGGCACCGGTTATATACCAAACATACAAATTGAACGAGTTAATAATAATAACCTAATAAATTGACTTCATGCATTCTGTGTCATTTCTATACTTGTCATTTATTGTAGTTACTCTATGCTTCCTAATTTGATCACATGACATTTGACCTGATATACATGCTTTTATTTCATTCCATCTAAATGCTAATGTCATTTTTATTTCTCACTATTTATTGTGATATTTCCTGCTTATTGATTAGGGTACATTATACTTGTCTTGATGCACTTGCTATTATTTGTACTTACCATTGGATTTTTCTTGTACTCGCTGGGTTATTCCTAACAACCCTGGATTTGCATGTCCAGATTTAGCAGCTTGGACCGAGGTGGACCCATCGGCCGAGGATCAGGCCTATCTTGAGGAGCATGCAGATCAGCAGTAGTTCCGTCCAGTCTTTTCTCCCCACTCGCGAGATCCCCTTTCTAGCTCGTGAGTTATTATCTGTTGTTTTCTGCACAGTCTACTTTTGTATTATCTAGTGATGTAATATTAATGTAATATTATATCACTGTTTGTGATGACTCAGTACTTGTATCATTTTGGGTTGGAATGTATAATACCACTTATTTCCGCACTATGATATCTGTGTTGTGTTGTATTGATGCTTAGCGTACATATGTGATGGTACCATCGCCCTGCGTATGTACGTCGCAGTGGCGTCTCCGTACCCGCCAGGATCGGGGCGCCACAGATTGGTGGGAGGTATCCGCGCAAAAGCGACGGGCTTAATTAAGCCAAACCACCAGCCTTCGGGTTTCGCCCCTCAATCCCTATCCTTAGGCAGTGATTTGACAGGAGTGAAATTCTAACACCTTCCCCCTTAGGATAATCTCCTAATAAGTTCGAGATGTCCCTAAGGCCAACGTCTATTAGATTTTAAGTTAAGCTTAGGTTGTGCGTGCTTGAAGATGGTTTGTGGGATAAGGGTAAAGACTTCCCAATCTTATCTTGTTTTGAGTTTTGCCCTTAAGATTGATTGTGCAAAGTGTGCATGATATAGAAAAGTAACATTCAACAAGTAAATAATCACTCAAGAATGCTTTCTAAGCTATATGCTACGCATACGTACCTTGTTTCCAACTTTTTTCAACAGTAATTGTAAAAAAAAAAAAAACGTAATTAGACAAATGCCTAAAATGCAAGTCTAAACATTATTTTTAAACAATTGGCAATCAATCAGATTACTATTGGATTAAAATAGGGTATGTGAATATCAGATATAGCAGAAATAATACACAAAAAACTGTATTTTTACAAAGCAATATGTCCTGCAAAAAAGTGTTTTTAGCAGTCTAAAAAATTTTCAAGCTTTTGCGCTGCAATAATAGCAAGTCTTCTCCTGCAATACTTGAGCGCTAAATCTGATTTCTTGATGACCCTAAAACAAGACACCAAACTTGTTAAAAAATAATTACACCATTTTCTCCCCGGCAACAGCGCCAAAAATTTGATTGCAAATAAATGCAGTGAGAATTACCATCTAGCTTTGGGTTAACGGGTCGTGTCCACGAGGAGGAATGCGATGAAAGTTTTTGATATATTGTTTCAAAAGTAAAGAATAGTGTTGGTGTTTTTTAATGCAAAAAGAGAATGGAGAGTAGAGAGATGATTTAAAGAAAACTTAAAATTTGAAAAAAGTTTTGGAGAAAGTGATCTTTAAAAGGTTTGAAGAATGATTGGTTGTCTGTTTTAATATATGAAGAAAAGATCTGGGCTCACTATCTTACTACTCAATGATATGTTCTTCTCTTGAAAATCTCAGTGCCTCAACGTGATCATAGGCAAAAACTTAAGTTTGAATTTCGAAAATCTTAAGTAAAGCAGATAAGATTATTTGGAAAAGTCAACTCTTTTTTTAAGAATTCATATTGTACTGAATTTTAAATCATCAAGTCGTCTTTCACGTATGAAATAAGAACAAGTTCAAGTGATGTTTTAAAAATGAAAATTTTAGAAATTCAAACCCATCCTCATGTGCCTTCAAGAACACTTTCAAAGAAATAAGGCTCAGTTTAAGGCATTCATATGATTCCGTTTGGCTCTTTGCATAAAATCGTTCAAAAAAAGAGGGATAAAGAGAGATGATAGTGAGCCCAGAAAGAAGAGATTTAGCTACTCATTACTAGAAAATAAAATATTAAATTGAAATTTAACATACCCGTGAGTTTGAGAAGAAAAGAAGTCCGTCGAATCTTTATTGATGTCACTTCAACTTCAGATTACAATCACTCTTTCTCTCTCACTTTGTTTATGAACTGAACTACAGATTACGAACTGAGATACAACTTCTCATAAACTATCTAATAAAGAACCTAAATCCTAAAAATAAAGAGAAAAACTTAAAATAGTCTTCGGTCCATTCTTCAGTAAACTTCCTGCCTTTTATAGGCAAAAACCCAGAGGGGAGAGGAGTGAGGAGATAAGGGGAGCAAACGCTCCTCGTATCTCCAAGAGATGGCCGCGAAAATGCGACCAAAGCCACATTTTTGCGGCCTGGATGTGGCCAGTTGGCCACATCTAGGGGAGATATGGCTGGCGTTTGGTTTTATCCCATTTTATCTGACGGATTTTCTGTTTGATATCTAGTTTTGATCTGACCTTCGATGGTCCTCAAGCACCGAATTGAATTCAAACAAAATCAAATTAACCGTTTTATTTGATGTGATCCTCCCTGATATGCACGGATCTTCAGCTGGGATTATGGCTATCCTCCTGAATATTTATCCCTTCTTTAATTTAGATTTAAATTTGATTAAATCAAAACTAAAGTGAACTTTTGGGCTCAATTTTTTCACCTCCATTAGTAATGGGCATGCACATTATTAAATAAAAATAAGACTTATCAATAGGATTGATTAAATACTAAATATGGTAATGTGACAATATATATGCAATATCTGTGACCGATCAACTCACAAGTCCTCTCTCACGGTGCCGCAATACCAACAACGAAGCTTACACCTCACTTGTGACCGCAACCTCTACAACTTCACAATAGAAGAAAATCGGTGATCTTCTCTTGATCACAAAAGACTCACAAGCACAAATCCTATAACCAAGATGAGGAAGTGAAACTCTTTAGGATTGTATAGTAGAAATAACTTGTAAAGATGTAGAGGAAGGCTCAAGCAAAAAATCAAGAATGTGAAATTTTGACTCTGTTTTCCATTATGTTTGCAAAGGAGGAAACTTACAAAAAAGAGTTTGAGGAGCTAAATTACAAGTATTCTTAAAAAGATTACAAGTAGATCTCCTCAGAGATTCTGGAGAAGTGTGCCGATAGGAGTCTGGTCAGCGCGCGACCACTTTGTCCCTTTGACGATGCGAGCGATGAGATTCCCTTCTCGCCTGGTTCCGGGAATCAGAGAATAGAAGGTTGGTAGAACCCTCTTGCTGCTTCTCAAAATCGCCTTCAATTAGGAATTCCTTCTCGCCTGGTTCCGGAGATTCCTTGAGAAGAAGGACGATGTTAGGGTATCAATACCCTGGATAGAGAAAGCAATTCTCTAAAAGGTCTCTGAATTCGAGAGCGCACGGTGCGTTATGAAGAAGCCTCTGCTTGTGGAGTCCTCTTTTTTCCCGATCCTCCCTCCTTGTACCCCTGGCGGGCTATTTATAGGGAGAGCAAGGGTATAATCGTCCCTTGAAAATATAGAAACAGATTGAATCGAATCTGTTTGAATCTGGAAAGTAGCCTTGCTGCGAGGCTAGGATCAGCTTCTGCGAAGCTAGAATTGGCAGGTCGGTTGACCTTCTTGATCCTTTCCATATCGTTGGAGGATTTTTCCTGATCTTCTTACTCGTTTTAGAAGAGTCAAGAGATTGTGGCAATCAACTGCCAAATTTGATCTCTGATTTGATCTTAATTGGATTTGATCTGATTGGATCCGATCTCATCTGGAGATTTGATTGGTCAAAGGTTGACCATAGCAGACCAATAGCAGAGCTGCCCGCATTGAGCTCGTAGCGGAGCTAGAGACGGTTTCTGGCGAAGTCCGAAAGAAACCCTTTGGCGGAGCTGGAAGTCCCCTGTGGCGAAGTTTGCGAGTTAGCTTCTTGGCGAGGCTTTGGATGGCTTCGAGGCGAAGTCGAGTGATATTAGCCTCTCAAGCGAGGCTATCTCTTTGGGCTCATGCGATGCTAAGTGTTAGCATCTTAGACCTGCTGAGGTCTGTTTAGAAACAATCCGGGTTCACTGTCTGCTTGCTGGATCAGTGGAGTCCAAGTTGCTTCCTTGTCCCTCAGAGATGGGTGAAAATTGGTCTTCAGCTCGTCTGTCACTTGTCTTTTGTAAATGTCAACAAGTTTAGACATTGTTCGGACCAATAAGAATCCTGTCTTTTTTAAGTGTCAACAAGACCCCCTTCAAAGTTTTCGAAAGTCTGCAATGGCTCAGACTTCGAAATACTTTGAACTGCTTTGATCGGTGGAGAATGAACGTCGCCATGATGGTTGAGTTCAACTTTGCTTTGAATCCTACTTTGGGATGTAGATTCGCCGAGGAATCATGTAGACTCACGTCTGGGTAGTTTCGCAGCTAGATAAGTTCGCTCTGGAACATCTGTCGCTTTCCCGAGGCCAACTGCCGTGGGCCAGTTACGAGGAGGATTACTCCTTTCTTCGTGCTGATCGAGGGAGATATTCTCCGATTTGCATGTTTCCAAGGGAGGATATTCCCTTTCTTCAAGGCGCAATAAGTGCCTTTATGAGGGAGACGTTTCTCCCTTCGCACGGTTTCAAGGGAAACCGTCCCTTTTCTCAAGGCGCAGTAAATGCCTTAAATGCGCTCGTGCTTCCACGCTTGAGGCGGCAGCGCTCAGGCCATGGGGCCTATAAATAGGACACTTGAGGTCCTCTTGAAGAGAAGTGATCTGCTCTTCTCCTCTTCTCTTGGTTGAGAGAGATACTCAGATCTCTGGATTAGTGGGAATGCCCACTCTGGTCATTACCCGGCCAAGGACCGGTAAGTCTTGATCATTCAACGACTTCACCGATTTTAGGGAATTCATCTCCCTTAATTCAGCTTTAACAGCTGCTTCAGGGATTAGCTTCCCTTATTCTCCATTTAACTAATCTGCGGAGGAGGATTTCAGCATAGCTTCTTGGCGAAGCTATCATTCTGACTTGATCACAGAAAGATCATTGCATGTTAAGTCCGCTGCACAGGTAAAACTTGGGACTTGGTATCTTCGAGGTTGAGCCAGTCTTGCCATATAGGTAAAGCTAAGACTGTGTCCCATAGGATCAGTCTGGCTTAGCCATATAGGCGAGGCTAGGACTTGGCGTTTGCTGAGCTAGCCCATCATCACTGTGCAAGCGAGGCTTATCCTCTGTTCCAATCGAAATCGGATTGCTTCGCCCCAAAGAATTCGGCTTTAGTGCTTTTGCAGTATCTTTTGTGTTTAACTGCTAACTTGCTCCAATTTTGCATTGCAGTGAGCTATGTTCGCCAGTCTTGTGTCATGATGAAAGAGACCGAAAAGTTGCCTTATGCTTCCCCAGTTGAAGCTTTACTTTTAAGCAGGAGGAACAACTTGGGGCAGCCGATGTGTGTCCCAGAGGCTATTGGCAGCCTCTTATCCGAGATGATTCGTTCTGAGGTGAGGCTGGTAGCTGCTTATCTGAGATGATCCACTTCGGGAAGGCGGATGTCACACCTGTGAGATCACTGACATCACTGCCAATTCCCATTATAGGTGATCTATCGTGTTGGCGGTGATAAGTTCATTGCCAACTTTCAACTTTGGTGATCCAGCTTCCTGGTGGCAAAATGTACCATTTTTGTGGAGAATTATGGTCGTGTCCTCGTGGCACAACTGGTTACGGCCTTGTGCAGGAGGAAGGCCTTTCGTGTCCAGTTGGTCTGGTCTGGAAGCAGATAAAATCACTTGTATGCCTTTTGCGCAAAACGATCTTGCTGAGCAATTGAATCTGTTGTACGAAACACAACCTTGATGTAGCATCAATGTACCTTTGCTCTTAAATCAATGAAAGTTTATCTTCTGCTCATCTGATTTTTGCCTGTTCCTTCATTGAGAATTTGGCCATAACGGGGCTGAACTTCGTGCGGAGTTAAGGACAAGGTCCTTTTTGAATGAGCTTCGCGTGAAACTGGCATGTCGGCGAACTGTGCCTTTAGTGGGCTAAGGCAACCCTTTTGGCGAAGTTCTTGATGAACTTGTGCGAAGTCCGCACTTTGATTCATTTGGCGAAGTTAAGCCTTAGTGGGTGAATTAGCGCTTCTCGGGAAGGCGCTTTAGGCGGCGTTTCAAATTAATTTGAAACGACAGCCTGTACTCTTTTCGAGGCGTCGTTTCAGGCGCTCATTAGCCTATAAAAGTCCGATCGGACTGTAGAGAGGACAAATCTCTTCACTTGAAATTTTTAGAGACCTTTAGACTCTTCTTCTTCCTCTTTCCTTTTTTATTCAGAGGTTTGAAAGCTTCCGCAGCTCTTCAATGGCGCCCAAGAGACGAGCGGGAAAAGAAGTGGCAACTTCTGCAGCGGAGGGTCCTTCTCCTCCTCCGGTCATCGAACGACCAATCGCCGGTAGGGAACTTTCCCTTTTGATTAGAGACTGTCGTCTCTCCTTTAAGGCCGATTTCTGGCTGTCCTTGGATAAATCCAACATGAGAACAATCATGGTCTCATGATTTTAGGGAGTCCAATTCCCTGATTTTACCTTGATTTCTTGATCGGGAATCCAAGAACTGAAGAGTTCTTCCTCAAGCTTCCAAGCGAAGTTAACCTTTAGGCGGTTCACATCCTGTTGAATGACAGGATGCGAAGCTGTCCTTTGAAATTTGACAGAAAAGGACCGTAATGCCCTTCTGATGTAGTTATCCTTCGAGGTTTTGTCACATCTTGTTGTTCGAAGCTAAGCTTCCAAAGCAAAGCTAACACTTGGATGTTTCCCTGCATCTTGCCCTCGTGTGGGATGCGAAGTTACACTACAGCTGCGAAGCTAAGCTTCGGGACGAAGCTATCATTTAGGCCAATTCTTGCTCAGAGGGCGAGGCTATGCCTTGTCAAATTTTGTGTTCTGATTTTAGCCCTCTTTCGGCTGATGAACTAATCATAGTTTCTCTTTGTTCCTGCAGTACACTACACTCCTGGTCCTTCAAACAACCTGTTCGGGACGACCATGGGACCGGATGGCAATATCAGCTTGCAATTTCAAGGGCAGGCTTCTCTGTTCAGTGAGCGGAGCTCCATCGTTCGGGACACGCTCATTCATAGTGGTGATCAATATACCACGAGGAGTATCCTGACCACAGCTCCTCTTGAAGACATTGACCGTCGAGTTTATAGGAAGCCCGATTTCATGTTCGGGGATGCTGCACTAGACCCTGACCACCAACTACATGCAGGGGAAGGGCAGTGCATTTTCCAGTTGGATGGCGAGAGGTTCTACCTTCCGTCCAACAAGCGCCATTTTTCTTTGTCTTCCTTCCAGTGCGTGACGCAGGCTCGGAAGATGTCGTGGGAAGTGAGCCGGAGTGCTGACTCTGTCCACATAGGAAAATTAATGCTTCAATCTCCTGGTTATGCAAGAGCGGGGCCTCCTCATTGCATAATGGGCCTGCATCCTGGGAATGTGTCACGAGAGATCCCAGTGGGAGAGAATCCTGCAGTGGCGCTGACCTTTGGCAACCAATTCTGCAAGGTCAATGGGAACTACCCAGCTACTGACTTCAGGACTCCAGGCTGGATTCACCCTCCGAAGGCATGGTGGGTGGATTTGACTACCTACATCCTTGCTCATTTCGAGGAGGATTTGGAGGGCTAAACCTCTATGAGGCCGTCAGGGCGACCTGTTACGACATTGAGATGAATGTGGCGTGCTTCTACGCCGTCTTTGAATTGTATTGCCCAGCTTCAGGGACTTTCTTCACCCCTGTCGGTGAGTTGGGTATGGCCTTGTATGAGATGTGGGAAGTCTCTGCTCTGCCTTTTGGATCTCTTCCCTATGAAGAATACTTCCCGTGCGAGGCAGAATTGGCCCTTCTGGAGAAGCAGGAGCCTGCCTTGTTCGAGACCTAGAGGGAGCTAATGTGCCACTTGTATATTTGCTCCAGTATGCATGGGGGCAATAAGGGAACCTCCTGCAGCTTGAAAAGCTGGAGAGACTATTTGTTCCCATATATGGAGAATGCTCCTGAGGTAGCACATTGCGGAGTTGCTGATGAAGACATCTTTGACCGGATGCAAAAGCACTCCCAAGGGGATCTAGTTGTGAAGGAAGACGATGGTCCCTATGAGCAGGGTGATGTTCTTCGAAGCTTCCATCATCAGGCTCGCAGGTCGATGTCCCGGAAGGCACTTCTGGCTGGTTTCTTAACAGTCTGGCTGAAGAGATGCGTGGTGCCGTCTTCTTCGGGTGACATCGTTCATCCAAATGTTTGCTGCCCGCTGTTCGTTTGGTTCATGGTCGTCCTCTGGGACTTCTTACGGCCATGGTGTGCTGTATCCAGAGAGGCCTTCGTGCATTGACGGAGGCTTTTGCAGGCCACCAACGACGAAGCGTGAAAAGGGGACCATTTTGCCCCGCGACGGACCTAACCCCAGAATAGGTCTGCCGTATACTTACTTGATGGCGTGGTTCACCTTGCATTGTCCTTCTCTAATCGAAGCTGGAGAGGATCCCCCACAAGATGTTCGAATGGCGCTCCTCCGCCGATTCGAAGGATGCTCATGGCAGAAGACTTACGTGGCTGAGGCTCGTAAATTAGTACGTCGCTATGACGTCTATAGTCTCTTCCGCTGTTTTCCCCGTATTCGGGGTGCAGGCTATGGGGAAGAGTTCAAAGATGCGGGGGAGGGGCATTCGTCCCTGAGCCGGGGAGTTTTTGAGTGGCTGGTCAGTATCCGGCCTTCACATCTATTGTACCGGAGCGGGGATAGCTGCTACTTGGAGCCTTACGTCCCAAGTCGGCTTGCTCGACAGTTTGGATATGACCAACTGTACGTGGGCAACCCGAATCTCAATCTGGCTTTCATGGGAGCCTTATTGATGGGGCCCGTGCCTGGCGATTCTTTACTGCAGGCGGTACTGGGGCGCGGCTGCGTACGCCGTTGAGGGCTCCCAATCTCCTGATGACCATGTGCTTCTGTCAGTGGTATGCCACTTCCAACTCCACGCCTCTCGAATTCAAGGTGAACAGTTCTGGTGTGAAGTTAATTTCTCAGCGGCTGAGGCAGAAGGCTTCTGAGAAAAGGGAAGGCAAAGGGTTCGCACCCCAGGTATAGAGGAGTTTGTTGCTGTGGAAGACAGCGAGGCCTCAGATGCCGAGAGTCCTCGCTTCGAGGTGGGAGCGGGGGCTGAGACTCCTGCAACTGGCTCTGGTGTGATGGGGACCGTTCCCCCTCATCGTGTAGAAGAAGTGGAGGAAGAGGATTCTGAAGTCCACTTCAAAAGAAAGCGGGCAGGTAGCTCTCGTAGGAAATCGTTGGTGAAGAAGCCCCGCCACCAAGCTCCTACGATTGTCGTAGAGGGTCATCCCTCTACAACGATTCCTCCTGCTGCCCCATTAGCAGCTGAACCGTCGGTTGCTGAGCCGACTAGCGGTGAATTCGCTCCGGGTCTGGGTAAGATTAACCTTGTCCATATAATACGCCTTTTTGTGTGTTCCCATTGACTTATTATCAATCCTTCTTGATTGTAGGAGCTGAGGCAGCTGGAGAGCAAGGGAACATTATGATCCCCTATTTACTTATGGAACTGAAGCTGGTTCTTTTGCCCGTCCGGAAGAGTCCGGAGGTGATGTGGCCGACATTGGTCCCTCGGGCGCTGGGACTTCTAAAGGAAGTCCTGAGGCATCGAGCTCTATCGGGTGGTCCACAGGATACTCGGCAAGCGAAAGCGAGCCGGCTATTCGTGCTGATTCTGCCAAAAATTTTCCGATGGAGCCCCTGGAGACTGATGTGGCTGACGAGATGTTTGAGGCGACATCATCCTTTGGTATTGTCCTAACCTCTTGGCTTCTTCTGCATGTAGTGTCCCGACTAACCGCAGTCTTGTTACAGGTGTTCGCCTCAAGATGCATCAACTTTAAGAGAGCCGGGAGATCTCCCCGAAGGGTCAAGAGGTGACATGAGCGCTTCAACCGCAGCGGATGCTGCTGTGCTGGATGCGCTATACGGTGACCTGCCTTCTTATCGGCCCAAGTCAGCCGAAGGACCAGAGGTTGAAAGGGGAGCAGTTCCGGAGGTGTCCTCACTCCCAACTATATCAACGAGTGAGGTGCCGGCAATTTTGCCAAATGTGGAGCTGAGGGTGATTACAAGCCCTACTTCCCTAACTCTGGAAGTTGAGCCTGCTGTTCAGGAGATGGTTGTCAGCCCTACCTCAGCGGTGGCTAGCGCACTGATTTCCATGAAGACTCCGCAGAGATCACTGACAATCTGCCCTGCTGTTGATGTTCTCATTGCTCCTTCCACGATAGTGTCGACCAGGCTGGTGGATTTCTCTGAAGTTACCTCTCTACCAGAAGTGGCTGAGGTTAAGAACGACTACATAGGTGACCTCATCGATAGCTTTTATAAAGGCTTAGGGCGAATTTGAAAATCACCTAGAGGGGGGTGAATAGGTGATAATGCTAATCAATGGACAAATTAAAAATTAAGATGCAACAATCACCCAACAAGATTCACAAGATGAATGAAAGCAAGTAAATATAGCAATGATGATGATAAGCAAGTAATAAGTGCAAGAATGTAAACCAAACGCAAACACAAGGATATGTTATCGAGGTTCGAGCACCCAGCTCTACTCCCCGCCTTCCCCAGAAAGATTCTAGCTACTTTCACTATCACAAAGAAATCACAGTTACACCGGAGTACCCAACTCCACAATCTCAAGTACAAGCAAATTCTGAGTAGTCAAAAGACCACAAACTCTCTCTTTCAAAAGTCTCTTCCCTTACAAAAGGTCCTTAGAGAACAATGAGTAGGAATGAAGCTCTTGTGTGCAAGGAGAAAAGAAAATGAAATCAGAGAATTCTTTTGAAAAACACTTCAGAAAAATGCGAGAATTTCAGCACAAAAACCAAGATCTTTTGAAAGCCTTAAACTTGGAAACTTTTGGAATTTTTCTCTTGTAATTAATTGTTGTAAACAATCTCTCCCCAAACACCCCTATTTATAGGAGAGGGCTAGGGTTTAGGGATAAAACATAATTAGGATTAATCAGAGAGTATTAGGTTTGAAATATATCCCTTAAACTAATTTTAAACACAAAAAGACAAAACTTAAAACAGCCCAGAAAATAGCCGTTTACTGTTCAACGGATAGTTCGATCGACTGGCCGGTCGACCGCACGTTCAAAATTATGACCGTTGCAGGCCAGCGGTCGACGCGCCCGGTCGACCCAATCTATCCGAGAGCAGACTGAGTTACAGTCGGTCGACCGTGCGGTCGACCGCAAAACGTGCACACTGATACATACACACCCAGAACTACAGTCGACTGGGCCGGTCGACCGGCCAAGCCTGACATAGGTCCGGTCGACTGTCCGGTCGACTGCTCAAGTCAAAAACCAGGTTTTGGACAGAAAATAAAAGGGATTTTGATTTTGACAAAAATACTTTTGAACAGGGATTACCATAAACATAAATATATATCTGTAGGCAAAATCTTGTATGCAAACTATTTTTGTATAAATTATAAGAAATTATTTTGGATTAAGTATGTGCGCAAAAACGTGTGTGATAGAGCTTCAACCTATCCACTATTCTTTAACAAACTATAAAACTAAAAACAAAATAATTAAAGACTTCTTGAGCAATCTTCAAGTCTTTGAGCCATGCTATTCTTGCTAGAGCCTTCTTCTTCTATGATCCTTTCTTGATGTGCAATATGCCTTCATAGCTTTATGAACCTAGAAGTTGTTGCAATAGCAAGCAATGGCCTCCAAACATGGTACTTATCCTGAAACTTATCTTAAGCAACTTCATTAGTACCAAATAGCTCTTATTTGGTTTGTCATCATCAAAACACAAAACAATTGGAGAGTGTAACCTCTTGGGCCAACAATCTCCCCCTTTTTGATGATGACAAACAAATAGGTTATAAACAAAAATATAGGGGAGGAGAAAACTCCCTCTCAAATTATGCTATATGAAAAACACAAGAATTTATTGAAAACAACAAAAAAATGCTCTTGATACTAATTGAAACCAATTGAAATAATACCAATAAAACACAAGAATTCACAAACTTATAAAACACAAAATTCATAAAACCAAAACAAATAAATTCATATAGAACCAAGACCAAATGAACTTATTTTTGTCCATGTAAAACTTATTCTCCCCCTTTTTGTCATACATCAAAAAGGGTTATGAAAAACATGTCTATTCAATAACACAACATTAAGTTCTCCACAAATAAACGAAAATCTAGCAAAATCAAGTGGTTTAGTGAAAATATCGGCTAGTTGTAAATCCGTAGAAACATAATCAATATCTATATCTCCTTTCTCAAAATGATCTCTAAGAAAGTGATATCTAATCTCAATGTGCTTGGTCTTACTATGTTGATTTGCATTCTTAGTCATGTGTATAGTCCTAGTATTATCACAAAATATTTTTATATGATCAAAATGCAAATCAAAATCAAGGAGAGTATGTTTCATCCAAAGGACTTGTGCACAACAAGCCCCCGCGGCAACATACTCCGCCTCGACGGTTGAGAGTGCTATGGAATTTTGTTTCCTAGAGGACCATGAAACAAGACAATTACCAAGAAATTGACATGTCCCACTAATACTCTTTCTATCTACTCTACAACCCGCATAGTCGGCATCCGAATAACTCGTCATTGAGAAATCTCCGGTTTTCGGATACCATAGACCCATCCCAATAGTGCCCTTAATATAACGAATAATGCGTTTTACCGCAATAAGATGGGACTCTTTAGGACACGATTGAAATCTAGCACAAAGACACACACTAAACATGATATCCGGCCTACTTGCCGTTAAATATAAAAGACTTCCTATCATGCTTCTATATAATTTAATATCAATATTTTTACCTTGGTCATCCTTATCAAGCTTGGTGGTAGTTGCCATGGGAGTGTTGTAAACCTTTGAGTCTTCAAGTCCAAACCTCTTTACGAGTTCCTTTGCGTATTTGGTTTGACATATGAAGTTCCCATCTTGCAATTGCTTGATTTGGAGTCCAAGAAAGAAATTAAGCTCACCCATTGAAGACATTTCAAATTCAAGTTGCATGACCTTTTCAAAATCCTTGCATAAAAGCTCATTAGTAGAACCAAAGATTATATCATCAACATAAATTTGCACAATTAAAATATCATTATCAACATGCTTAGTAAAGAGAGTTGTGTCTACTTTGCCTTTAATAAAATCATTTGAAATAAGAAAACTAGAAAGCCTTTCATACCAAGCTCTTGGAGCTTGTTTCAATCCATACAAAGCTTTATCAAGTTTAAAAACAAAATCGGGATGAACATGATCAACAAAACCGGGAGGTTGAGAAACATAAACTTCTTCATTAATAAAACCATTCAAAATGCACTTTTCACATCCATTTGAAAAAGTTTAAAATTTTTGAAAGATGCAAAGTTAGTGTCATCCGTATGGCTTCAAGCCCTGCTACGGGTGCAAAGGTCTCCTCAAAGTCAACTCCCTCAACTTGAGTGTAACCTTGGGCCACTAACCTAGCTTTATTCCTAATGACATTTTCGGACTCATCCATCTTGTTTCTAAAGATCCACTTAGTACCAATTATTGGTCTATCGTGAGGCTTAGGAACAAGGTGCCAAACTTGGTTGCGCTCAAATTGATTGAGTTCCTCTTGCATGGCAAGCAACCAATATGGGTCCGTCTCGGCTTCGAGAATGCCTTTGGGTTCAAAATGAGAAATGAAAGCAAAGTTACCACATAGGTCATGGAGTTTGGAGCGCGTTGTGACTCCTTTAGATGCATCACCCAAGATGAGCTCCTTAAGATGATTTGTAGCGTATCTCCAAGCTTTAGGAAGCGGTTGAGAGCTTTCCTCTTTATCCTCTTGAACATCACCAATAGATTCTTGCTTTTCTTCTTGAGCGGGTGAGTCCTTCAAGGATAGTCTCTCCATGTCTTCACCTAATGGTTCAATCTCTACAACATTCTCAACAACCACATTAGATTCTTCAAATTTAACATGCATGGATTCTTCAATGGTAAGTGAAGATCTATTGAATACTCTATAAGCTTTACTAGTTGTAGAATATCCAACAAAGATTGCTTCATAAGCCTTAGCATCAAATTTACCCAAGTTATCTTTAGTGTTCAAAACAAAACACTTGCATCCAAAAACTTTGAAATATGCAACATTAGGTTTTCTAGAATGATACATTTTAAAGATGTTTTGAAAGAATTTTTACATAAATAAATACGATTTGATATATAGCATGCGGTGTTTACAGCCTCGGCCCATAGATATTGAGGGAGGTCATACTCACTTATCATTGTCCTAGCCATCTCTTGAAGTGTTCTATTTTTCCTTTCTACAACTCTATTTTGTTGTGGAGTTCTAGGACAAGACATTTCATGCTTAATTCCCTTTTCATCACAATAAGTCATGAAGAGTTGGTTAACAAACTCACCACCTCTATCACTTCTTATTTTCAAAATCGAAAAACCCTTTTCTTTTTCAACTCTTTTTCGAAAATTCTTAAAAGAGAAAAAGTTTGATCTTTGTGTTCCAAGAAGAAAACCCAAGTGAAACGGGAAAAATCATCAACCAAAACATATGCATATCTACTACCATTTAAACTCTTAGTTTTAGTAGGTCCAAAAAGATCCATATGAATTAATTCTAAAGGCCTAGTTGACATGATATCCTTGATTGGTTTGAAGGAAGACTTGGTTTATTTCCCAAGTTGGCACGCACCACAAATGCGGTCTTTCTCAAACTTCAAGCAAGGTATACCCTTCACCAATTCCTTTGAATTAATCCTAGAAAGATGGTCAAAAGATGCATGTCCTAATCTTCTATGCCAAAGCTAAGAATTTTCATTAAAAGCATTCAAGCATTTAGTAGAACAATCTAAATTAAGCATGTCAATGATATAAACATTATTGTCACGAAAACCGGTAAGAATACAAATATCAGATTTAACATCAAAATCTTGCAAGAAGAATCATCAAAAACAACTTTAAGTCCACGGTCACAAAGTTGACTAATGCTAAGCAAATTATGTTTTAAACCATCTACTAAAACAACATTTTCTATAATAGGAGATGCACCAATTTGAATGTTACCTATACCGATGATAGTTCCTTTGGAGTCATCCCCGAAGGTGACGGTGCCACCTTCCATGTACCTTGATAGGGTTGTGAAGTTGTTGATATCCCACGTCATGTGTCTTGAACAACCACTATCAAGGTACCACCGCTCCCTACGTCTTGGAGCCTTGGTGTGTACCTACATCAAATAATTTAGGTCTTGATTTTGGTACCCACATTTTCTTGGGTCCTAAAGAGTTAGTTTCATTAACCCAAACAAGATTGGTCCTATTTACTTGGTCATAACAAAATTTAGCCAAATGTCCATTCTTACCACAATAAGTGCATCTATACACTCTACCATATTTAAAAGCATAGTGAGTGTGTGATTTGTGAGCATGAGAATTGTGAACATGGGAAGATTTAGCATGAGAAGTGTTATGTGTAGTGTGAGCATGAGGAATCTTAGCATGTGAATCTTTAGCATGAGAGGTGTGCTTTTTAGAAAACATGTCCTCAAGTTTCTTTGTGTTAAAAGCACAATCATTTAAAACTTTTTCAAAATCATTTATTTTAGATTTAAAAGAAGAAATTTCATTTTCATCAATCATAGGAGATTTTGCCTTACAAGAAACCTTGTAGGCATTAAACTCATTTTGAATGAAAATAAGATTAGAAGAAATATCATCCTTTTCTTTAGAAACCATAGCAAGTTGATTTTTGAGAAAAGCAACTTCTTTTTGCAATTTAAGACATTCAACTTTCTTATTATCATAAGTTTCAGAAAGTTCAACAAAAGCATGAACAAGAACTTCCTTACTTAATTCATCATCTTCATCACCAAGAGATTGAGAGGTTACCTTTGGAGTGTTTGCCATGAAACACATGTTTGCCGTATCCACCTCTTCTTCGGACTCGCTTTCCGAATCCCACGTTGCCTTGTATGCTTTCTTTTCCTCCGGCTTCTTTGGCTTGAAGGAGGAAGTCATCTTCTTCTTGAACTCCGGGCAATCCGCCATGATATGTCCGGGTTTGCGGCAATTGTAGCAAATGATCCTTCTCTCCTCTTTGCCTTCAAATTTTCTCCGAAGTTGAGCTTGTTCTTTCGATACAACCTCTTGACGTTCCGCACAAGTAGAGTTAGCTCCTCATCTTCTTCTTCGTCTTCTTCATCGTCATCATTGGTGGATGAAGTCTTGAAGGCTATGGATTTCTTCTTTGAAGTAGTGGCCTCTTCTCTTGCCTTCTTCTCCATCTCATGGGTCTTTAGGTTCCCAATGAGACTAATGAGGTCCATCTCGTCCTTGTCGTTCAATTCTTTTAAGGTGGTGGCCTTTATCTCCATGAAGACGGAAGAGCCCGAATCACTTTCCGCACCTTTTGATCGTTGGAGATGTCATCACCTAAGGAAGAAAGACCATTAGTGATCTTAGTAAATCTTGTAATCATACTATCAATAGACTCATCATCAATCATTTTAAATGACTCATATTGGGACCTCAAGAGATCTATCTTAGCTCTATTAACTTGTGAAGTCCCTTCGTGTGTGACCAATAAGTGTTGCCAAATCTCATAGGCGGATTGGCAATGAATTACCCGTGTAAGGTCATCCTCATTCAAGGCAGTTAATAGGGAGTTTTGGGCCTTGGAGTTAGCCTCATATTCTCTAAAGTTGAAGTCGGTCCAAGTGCTCTCATCACTATCGGGTGCTACATAGGGTTTGGTCAAGGATTTGGCCACTAAGCTACCCAAAGATTGCAAAAATATAGTCATCCTGACCTTCCAATAGGGAAATTAAGTCCATCAAATTTAGGAGGGGTTTTAATGTTATCGGCCATGTTTACTAGTGTATGAATGTATGAATGAAAATGTTGATTAGCAAATTTTAAGGATCTCTCTATGGATGTTAAGCCAAACCTAGAGTCCAAGCTCTGATACCAATTAAAAATCACCTAGAGGGGGGTGAATAGGTGATAATGCTAATCAATGGACAAATTAAAAATTAAGATGCAACAATCACCCAACAAGATTCACAAGATGAATGAAAGCAAGTAAATATAGCAATGATGATGATAAGCAAGTAATCAGTGCAAGAATGTAAACCAAACGCAAACACAAGGATATGTTATCGAGGTTCGAGCACCCAGCTCTACTCCCCGCCTTCCCCAGAAGGATTCTAGCTACTTCCACTATCACAAAGAAATCACAGTTACACCGGAGTACCCAACTCCACAATCTCAAGTACAAGCAAATTCTGAGTAGTCAAAAGACCACAAACTCTCTCTTTCAAAAGTCTCTTCCCTTACAAAAGGTCCTTAGAGAACAATGAGTAGGAATGAAGCTCTTGTGTGCAAGGAGAAAAGAAAATGAAATCAGAGAATTCTTTTGAAAACACTTCAGAAAATGAGAGAATTTCAGCACAAAAACCAAGATCTTTTGAAAGCCTTAAACTTGGAAACTTTTGGAATTTTTCTCTTGTAATTAATTGTTGTAAACAATCTCTCCCCAAACACCCCTATTTATAGGAGAGGGCTAGGGTTTAGGGATAAAACATAATTAGGATTAATCAGAGAGTATTAGGTTTGAAATATATCCCTTAAACTAATTTTAAACACAAAAAGACAAAACTTAAAACAGCCCAGAAAATAGCCGTTTACTGTTCAACGGATAGTTCGGTCGACCGCACGTTCAAAATTATGACCGTTGCAGGCCAGCGGTCGACCGCCCGGTCGACCCAATCTATCCGAGAGCAGACTGAGTTACAGTCGGTCGACCGTGCGGTCGACCGCAAAAACGTGCACACTGATACATACACACCCAGAACTACAGTCGACTGGGCCGGTCGACCGGCCAAGCCTGACATAGGTCCGGTCGACTGGCTCAAGTCAAAAACCAGGTTTTGGACAGAAAATAAAAGGATTTTGATTTTGACAAAAATACTTTTGAACAGGGATTACCATAAAACATAAATATATATCTATAGGCAAATCTTGTATGCAAACTATTTTTGTATAAATTATAAGAAATTATTTTGGATTAAGTATGTGCGCAAAAACGTGTGTGATAGAGCTTCAAACCTATCCACTATTCTTTAACAAACTATAAAACTAAAAACAAAATAATTAAAGACTTCTTGAGCAATCTTCAAGTCTTTGAGCCATGCTATCCTTGCTAGAGCCTTCTTCTTCTATGATCCTTTCTTGATGTGCAATATGCCTTCATAGATTTATGAACCTAGAAGTTGTTGCAATAGCAAGCAATGGCCTCCAAACATGGTACTTATCCTGAAACTTATCTTAAGCAACTTCATTAGTACCAAATAGCTCTTATTTGGTTTGTCATCATCAAAACACAAAACAATTGGAGAGTGTAACCTCTTGGGCCAACAGAACTATCGACCTGGTTTTGAAGGGCTCGAATATGCCGTTCTCAAAGTTAAAGGTGGTCCTCTCCCGTGGCATTGAAAGTATTCGGGATTTTGAGGGGTATCACCAGGCTACTGCTTTGGAACTCCTGGTGGATGAATTTGAGAAGGATGTAAAGGAATGGTGCCATCTCCGCTGTTTGGACCTGGAGTCTTTAGTTGATGAGCGGTTCGCGCGCCTTGTCGCTCAAAAGCATGAGGCCCGTCTTGCCGCTCAAGAAGCTGCTAAGGCTATCTCTTCTGACTTGAAATCCTTGGAAACAAGGCAGGCAGAGGTCGGAAATGCGATTGACGCCTCCACCAGTGCTCTTCTTGACGCTGAAGACAAGATTGGGAAGGCTGAGGAAATGATCAGGAAAGCAAATCTTATTTTATCCAAGGCTAAACTGGTGCGTCTTGAAGAAACTGCGCGGCTTGAGCAGCTTAAGGCCCAAAATGGAGAGCTCTCACGGCAGGGATTGTCACAGAGGGCAACTTTGGCGGAGGTTGAAGCTCGTTTGACCCAGGCAATGGATTTCAATGAGGCCGAGCTGAGGTCGCAAGCGCTTGCCCAGGCTGCTGATGACAGGAGGACGAGGCTGGACTCCCTTGGAGAGCGGCTCAGATCTTACAGTGTGCGCCTGTAGTTCCATGTACTTTATCCTTTTGGAATGAATGAAATTTTTTCTTCTTTTGAATTGCGAATCTCCAATCTTGTTCTTCTTTTTGAATTGCGATTCTAAATTGTATTGCAATTTCTTGAGAACATAGTTCTTGTTATTTTGGAGTTGAGACTTAGCTGTCTGCTGGTTCAGAGGTCGCAATGACATAACCGATTGAGACGCCGCCAAGCTTCAGAATTTGGTGATACTCGTCTTTTGTAAATGTCAACGAGTATCGAGACCTGTCTTTTGTAAATGTCAACAGGGCTCGGGATTGAGACTTAGCTGTCTGCTGGTTCAGAGGTCGCAATGACATAACCGATTGAGACGCCACCAAGCTTCAAAATAGGTGATACTTATCTTTTGTAAATGTCAATAAGTATTGAGACCTATCTTTTGTAAATGTCAACAGGGCTCAGGTTGAGACTTGTCTTTTGTAAATGTCAACAAGCTCGAAATTGAGACTTAGTTGTCTGTTGGTTCAGAGGTCGCAATGACATAACCGATTGAGACACCACCAAGCTCAAGGTAGGTGATACTTATCTTTTGTAAATGTCAATAAGTATTGAGACCTGTCTTTTGTAAATGTCAACAGGGCTCAGGGTTGAGACTTGTCTTTTGTAAATGTCAACAAGCTCGAAATTGAGACTTAGTTGTCTGCTGGTTCAGAGGTCGCAATGACATAACCGATTGAGACGCCACCAAGCTCAAGGTAGGTGATACTTGTCTTTTGTAAATGTCAACAAGTATCGAGACCTGTCTTTTGTAAATGTCAACAGGGCTCGGGGTTGAGACTTGTCTTTTGTAAATGTCAACAAGCTCGAAATTGAGACTTGGTTGTCTGCTGGTTCAGAGGTCGCAATGACATAACCGAATGAGACGCCACCAAGCTCCAGAATTTGGTGATACTTATCTTTTGTAGATGTCAATAAGTATCGAGACCTGTCTTTTGTAAATGTCAACAGGGCTCAGAATTGAGACTTAGCTGTCTGCTGGTTCAGAGGTCGCAATGACATAACCGAATGAGACGCCACCAAGCTCAAGGTTGGTGATACTTATCTTTTGTAGATGTCAATAAGTATCGAGACCTGTCTTTTGTAAATGTCAACAGGGCTCAGGGTTGAAACTTGTCTTTTGTAAATGTCAACAAGCTCAAGGTTGGAATGGAGTCTCGTCTTCACGGGGAGAAACGAGGGAATCACTGTCATAGGTTTAATGTTAACGTAACAGCGAAATGTATATGTGGCCTTACCATTCTATGGATGAGAATTGGTAAGTGATTTTGGAGGTCTCGTTCTCACAGGGAGAAACAAGGGAATTGTTGTCATAGGTTTAGTGTTAACGTAACAGCGCAATGTATATGAGGACTTACCATTCTATAGATGAGAATTGGTAAGTGACTTTGGAGAGGGAATCAAACGGGAACTGGTCCCTTAGGATTTTTAGCAAATCCCCAGCTGTCAACGGGTTTGATATGCCTTTACCAACTACCGTTTGAATTGGGCTAGCCATGCTATTCCCCTCAGCATGATGAGTTGTCGAGGACTTATGTTGGGCTTAAAAGCCAACATTTTCCTCTGTCCTTAATCGTTAAGGATATTGGATCGTCTGGTTAACGTATGTGTAACCTTGATTCTCCTTAAAGACAACCAGTGTATGACCAGGTTCCTACTGGTTTATGGTTGTATGATCTCGCTTGGAGGAAGAGAAAGGCTCTCTTTGTGTGTACTTTGAATACGAAGGTCTTGATCAGAGGTGTAATGTTAACTTGATCATAAGAAGGATCCTTAATCAGGGATAATACTTCTTTAAGAACTTGCCATTGACCGGCATCATGAGTAAATCGCCATCTGAAGTCATGAGGCGGTATGCTCCGTTTGAATAGATTGTTTCTATTACAAACGGTCCTTCCCATTTAGGCTGAAATTTGCCTTTGGTCTTGTGCGTCATAATCATTGGTCGTCTGACGGCTAAAACCAGGTCTCCTTTCTGGAAGACCCTCTGTTTGACCTTCTTATTGAAGGCCTTTGAGATTCGAGCTTGATATAGCTCGATATGCTGCTGAGCTTGTAGCCGCTTCTCATCTAAGACTTCGAGCTCTTGAAGACGCAATCGATCATTGTCCTCTAATGTGATCTTAGTAGTCAGAGCGACTCGCAATGACGGCATCTGGATTTCCAACGGGATGACTGCTTCGCACCCATATACCAGGGAAAAGACGTATTGCCTGTCGGTGTCCGAACCGTGGTTCGGTAGGCCCAAAGACATTCACCAAGCTTTTCGTCCCAATCTCGCTTGTTCGAGGAGACGAATTTCTTGAGTAGCTTGATGATCGTTTTGTTGAATGCTTCCGCCAAACCGTTAGCGGCGGGATTATAGGCAGTTGAAGCCACATTCTGAATTCGGTATTTATCGCAGAACCGATAGAATACTTGGCTTATGAATTTGGGACTGTTGTCGTGGATGATCCGCCTAGGGACACCAATCGATGGATGACGTGGTGCTTGATGAAATTAATCACATTAGAGGTTTTGACTTCAACCAGTGGTATAGCCTCCGCCCATTTTGAAAAGTAGTCGGTTATTGCCAGGATAAACCGGTATCCTTTTGTCGAAGAAGGGCTGATTGGCCTACGACATCGATTCCCCATGCTTCAAATGGCCATGAAGCAACAGTCGGGTGGAGCAGCTCCGAAGGCTGGTGTATGAAATCCGCATGAATCTGACATGCTTTACACCTTCGTGCATATTGGATGGCGTCGGCTATCATAGTTGGCCAATAGTATCAAGTCTGTGCAACCTGTCCTTAAGTTTAGGACCTGGCTGATGAGCTCCACAAGTGCCATCGTGCGCTTCTTGGAGCGCTTCCTATGCCTCTAAATGAGAAAGGCAACGGAGGAGAATACCGTCATATGAACGACGGTAAAGTGTCTTCAAAGTCGGATCGTAGTAGAAACGGAGAGACCTTCGTCTGACGGACGCCGCTTCTTTAGGATCGACTGGAAGCAGACCGTGCAAAGCATAGTCAATGAGAGGAAAGCGCCAATCTCTCGGCTCAAGATCCGTGGAGACATTATAGACTTCTCGAGTTCTTAGCATGTGCTTGGAGCATACAAGATGTCGAGTTGCGACTGTGAGGTGATACTCGGTGTCGGCTGGTAAGGCTAGTGTTGTTGCTAAAGCAGCAAGGGCGTCCGCCTTGGTATTTTGAGATCGAGACACATGCCTGATGTAGAAGCCTTCAAATAGGTTGGCCATTCAACGGCCGTGTGGTAATAAGGCACCAAGTCCTCATGGAGGACTTCGTATTCGCCTTTAACCTGATTGATGATCAGTTTTGAATCGTCATAAGCTTCGAGGTATCGTACCCCCGTTCCATGGGCGAGCTGAAGACCGATGAGCAGAGCATTATATTCTGCTACATTATTGGAGCATGATTCTGTCAAAGAAAATGCTCTAGGAAGAACATGGTCCTGTGGGGAGATAAACACAACCCCCACTCCGGCAATAATCTTGCCTTTAGGGCCCATTTGCGATGCTCCATCAAAGAACATCTGCCATACTTCCTCTTTTGAGGCTGCATAAGACTCGAAGACTTCATCAGGGATATCTTCGTGAAGTTTTGAATGCTCCGGAACTGGATGAGCAGCCAAGAACTCCGCAAGGGCCTGGCCTTTAACCGCCTTCTGAGCGTGAAGATCATGTCATACTGAGACAATAAAAGCGCCCACTTAGCCAATCTTGAATTCAATGATCCTGGCTTCGTCATGAGAAGGCGAAATGGGTTTACTCTGGAGATGACATGTATGGTCTGGCGACCAAATAATGTCGTGTCTTCTGAACAGCAAAACGAGAGCTAACACTCTTTCTCGATAGGGTTGTAGCGAGATTCCGCTCCTATCAGAGTTCTGCTCAAATAATAAATGGCCTGCTCGTGGCCATTGTCGTCCTTTTGAGCGAGGAGGGCACCGAGGAGTAGTCCAGAGCTTTTACATAAAGCAAGAATGGTTTTCCTGATGTAGGAGCCACTAAGACTGGAGGCTTTGTGAGGTACCTCTTGATGTCTTCGTAAGCTTCCTGGCAAGCTTGATCCCATACGAAGGAAGCACCCTTTTTCATGAGTCGGGTGAACGGTTGACAGCGGCCTGAGAGATTTGCAATGAATCTTCTGATATAAGCCAGTCTGCCTTGCAAGTCTCTGATCTCTTTAAGATTCCTTGGTGGATGCATGCTCTGAATGGCTTTGACTTTGTTTGGGTCAAGATGAATCCCTTTTGATGTGACAATAAACCCAAGGAACTTGCCGCTTGATACTCCCAAGAAGGATTTGTCGGGTTCATTTTCAGTTGATGAGACCGCATTATGTCGAACATCGTTATCAGGTCGCGAAGATGTTCATTCTTGTTGCGGCTTTTGACGGCAATGTCGTCGACATAGCACTCCACCGTTTTTCGGAGATGATCGCGGAAGATTGTACTCATTGCCCGCTGATAGGTTGCTCCGGCGTTCTTCAGTCCGAAGGGCATTACAGTGTAGCAGTATACCCCCAATGGTGTTCGGAAACGAAGTATGCTTCTCGTCGTCGGGATACATCTTAATCTGGTTGTACCCTGAAAAGCCGTCCATGAAAGACATCCTTTCGAACCCACATGTGTTTTCGATCATGACGTCGGTGATGGGTAGTGGGAATTCGTCTTTAGGACAGGCCGTGTTGAGATCACGGTAGTCGATGCAGATCCGTATTTTCCCGTTCTTCTTGAGGACGGGGACAATGTTAGCTACCCAATCTGGATGTTGTTCCTCCCGGATGAAGCCACATGCAATGAGCTTGTGAACTTCGGCTTCAATAGCTTCCATAATGTTCGGGCGAAACTGACGTTGTTGCTGCTTGACTGGCTTGACGTCAGGCTTGATGTTTAGACGGTGCATAGCGACCTGTGGATCAAGTCCGGGCATATCTTCGTAGCTCCACGCGAAGACATCTATATACTCTTTTATGAGCATTATCAATTCTTCCTTCTCTGTAAGTGATAGGCTTTCACTTATAAAGATGGGCTTAGGGTGGTCTTAATTACCCAAGTTGACCTGCATCACCTTGTCTTCAGTAGGTGGTTCGCGCGATTCGAATCGCTTTTCCCATTGAAGGTCTAATTGCTGGGCCCATTGCTCCTCGTCAGTGGCTTCTGCGGGCTCCAATTGACTGCTTGAGGTCATATTAGCAGTGAGGTTTTCGAACATTCCTCCTATACTGACATCTGAATCCCACTCGGAGGATGAGGCTGAATGTGATGGAACTGATCCATCGTGCTTGGCTTGAACCGTTGCTGACGACGTGGGTGTAACATACCTACCCCCTGCGTGTACTATCATAGTAATTTGCAGGCTTCCTTTAGGCACAAAGTTCCGCATCAAACCGCGCCTTCCTTTTCCGAAATTCAGCCTGCTCCATGCTTCAAGTCGTATCCCATTTTCTTCATAATATGGCGCGCTGACTGCGCGTAATGAAAGAATTGTGGAGTGTCTGAGTCTGAACTTGAATTTGCGACCGTGGGTCCCCGTGGTTGGGTTCTACCGAAGATTATCGGTAACTGACCTTCTTTGGATGGCGGGATCACCAAGACGGCTCCCTCTGCGGATTCCATGGGCGTACTGGACGCACTTGGCTTGTGTAAAGGCATGTGCAGAGAGCTATCCGTAATGGATTCAAATAGCCCAAAAGTCGCGAGATAATCAAAAGAAATATTATCATTAATTACCCATTCACCTTCATCCTCTGAAGGAGTATTACATAGGGGATTTTTGAGACATGCTATAATTGTTCACCAATCAGAATGGCTGGCATGCCTGCTTCGGATTCTGAATCCGCCTCATTGCCACTTTTATCATCGTCTGGCAATGGTTCCTTAGGTGTTTTACTGGCCTCTTGATACAGGAGAGCGTCAGTGAAGTAATTTTCCACCCTTTGAATGGTTGCTTCTCAGCAAAGACAGTTCGTACTGTCGCATCATCTTCAACATATTTGAAGCATTGGTACAGAGTAGAGGGAACGATCAAGTTGGCATGGATCCATGGTCGTCCCAGCAGCAGGTTATATGATGTGTCAGCGTCAATGACATAGCATGTCACTTCTGACTTCAGGCTCCCGATTCTGCAAACGGAGTCGAATTTTCCCCAGTGGATGACTGCTCCCCGCGTTGAAACCGTATATTGTAGTAGTGGTTGCGGACAACCTGTACAATGGTATGCCGAGGAAGTAGAGAAGCCTTTTGGGGATGATGCTGAGTGCAGACCCCAGATCGACTTGTATTCTTCGATGCACATTGATCCGATATATCCGGTGTAGTACAGAGGTCGATCGTGCTTGTTTGTCTTTGAGAAGCATATCTTCCGCCGTGAATGTAATGGCAGGCACCTTGGATTGTGCATGATGACATTCTGGGCAAGGAGACTGAACGTCATCGTTAGGGATTTCTGGCACGCATGTCAGAAAGGTTCTGAATTGGCTAGCGCCTCCCTGAGTGCTTCTCTTGTCTCTTTTGAGAGGCGAAGGAGCTCATGTATAGTGATACGAGCTGGGATATTGGCCAGCTGAGCCAATATGTCAAACCGAAAGGGCGTATCAAACCCTTGGCCTGGTGTTTTCTTCAACACGTGGTCGAACGATCGTACCTCCTAGGTCCTCTCTTTTCCCTTGGTTGGGATTGGAGTGGATGCTGGTACTTGCACTGACGTCGTTTGCTGTTGTATCTCGTCAGTAGACTTTTCACACTGCCTCAGTATGATTTTTCGGATCGGGTGCCCGTCTGTTGAGGCGCATCGGCTTGCGCTGCGCAAGCATGCTTTTCTCCTTCGGAATCACTGAGGGAAGCCGATGTAGATTGCCGTCGTCTGGCAGGATGGAGATGACATTGCAAGACTTGCCCTTTGAGTTGGGCTGCTTCGAATCCCGCTGTACGTCTTGGACGAGGTCCGGGTGTACCCACATGACTTCCCCTGTCTCCAATGTTAAGGGAACAAGACCCTTATTGTTTTGAGCTGTAGCTAGAAGATGCTTGACTTCCAACCGTGGCGCAGGGACTGAATAAGTCCCGTCAGGAACTGTGACCTTTGGAGCTTTGCCGAACTCGAGGGTCACCATATTGGCAGTAACCTTCTTCTGTTCCGTCTTCAATGTCAGAACCCCGGCGTCGACCAGGTCTTGAATTCTATCTTGAGGACATAACACTTGTCAGTAGGATGGTGAATCATCCTATGGTAGAGACAATATTGGGGTCGTTGGTGCGCCCTATCTCATTGGGAGGCCGAGCATCTGGCAGTTTCATTTTGTTCCCTTTATGGAGCAGATGGAATATCGTGACCACTTGATCGTCTTTGAAGGAGTACTGCTTTGGAGGGAATTTAGGCTCCTGATTGTTGAAGCCGCTCTTCTTGGTCTTCGACTGTACATCTCCGATAACTGCACAGACATAGTCTCTTTGCCTTTAGCTTGAGAAGATTGCGGTAAGTCGCTACGCCCTTTGTTGTTCATCCCCCACTTGCCTCTAGGGGCGGATGGTTTGAACTTTTTAGCCGACTTCTCAGCTATCTCAGCTTGTTCGACCAATTCTTTTCAGGTGTGGGCTTTAACAGCCCCCATGCGAACTTCCACTTGGTCTAAGAAGTTGTGTCTGCATGTCTGCAAGAGCATGGGTAATGGCATCCCTGCTGGGCACATCAAGGATAAATTTCTGAACCGTTCAATGTAGTCACGGACAGATTCGCCCTTCCTCTGCACAGTGGAGAGGAGCTTGTCCATGGTCACTTCGGTATCGTCCTCATAGAAACGAGAGAGGAACCGGTTTCCAGGTCGATCAAGGAGTTGATAGAGCCCAGGGAAGACTTCGGAACCAGTCAAATGCCACCCCCTTTAAGGTGCCAATGAATAGCCTAGCCATGATGGCGTCATTGCTTATAACATTACCAGTCTGAGACCGGAAATAGTAGATGTGCTGATTTGGCGAGCTCTTTCCGTCATAGGTATGCAACGTTGGCGGTTTGAACTTCGGTGGATATGGCACCGAATCCCACTCCAGCGGATAAGGACGGATGCCCCTACCTTCTTTAATTCATCCCTCTGAGCTAGGGATGCGATTTGAGCCTGGAGGCCCTTAAGGACTTCGGCGTCTAAGGAAGAACCCTCCTTGGATTTCTCCGGCTTTGGTTGCTCATTGCTGAAGTGTTCCTCCTCATCGTGATTGCTCCCGGCATCATTGTTATTCCGGTTACTGAGGAGTTGAGCGACATCTGTTGAATATTATCCAGAGCCTCTTACTGAGTTCTGGAAGTTTGCTCCTGAGCTTCCAGGCGTCGACGAAGGTCGTCGTTAACATTATCAGCCATATTGACTGATGCTTTGTCAGTTCGCACCGAGCTAACTGTCGCCGAAGAGGCATACCCACTGTCTTCATCTTCTTCTTCGTCTGATGACTGGAGTAATCTTCTGGGTTCTAACGAGGCTGGGCCGTCGAGGAAGAAGGCTGCTCGTAACTGTAGGGTATCGCCACCCTAGATCTGGTGTTTCGGATGACACCTTCTTCATGCACCAAGACTTCGCCTAAGCCTGGGCTGTAGTCTGGATCTGGGGACTCTCGTCTCTTCCGGTCATGTTGATGGATGCGAGGCTGGATCTCGTGAGGTGCTCCTCTTGCGGTGTTTCCTCGGGGCCTGTACCGATAGCCGATCAAAAACTGACCGTCGTCTTGGAGGCGTGGCGGGGATTGGTCCCAGCCGGCAATGGACCGAGTGGAGTGTCAGCAGTTGACATCCCACTTGTTGACAACAGGGGGAAGAGGTTTGTCTATCCGTCAACAATTTCCTCAAATCAGACCCGGTTGGGTCTCTGCAATCGAGCGCAAAGGCTCTTTGGGTCGCACATGGGACGATGGTCCTGCTTCTTTTATCCCTGTAGATGGGATTAGCACTGAATAGTGCTTCGGTTCTAGCTTCGCCATCAGGCGCGAGCTTAGTGCTTGACGCACTGGAAAGCGGAGCACGCTGTGGTGCTTTACCCGCTATGCTGCTGCGAAGGTAATTAGCCTTAGATAGTACTTTGGCTTCAGCTTCGCGGTCATGGACCCTGCGAGTACGCTGTGGTACAGTAGCTTCGCTTGTGAGAATGAGGCCGGCGCGAGGCATTGCTGCTCTTGAATTGGGCGACGGTATGATTGCCGTCTTGACTTCATGATTGGAGCAGACAGGCATCCTGCCTTTTTCTTCGCGAGAGAGGCGCGTTTTAGGCGTAGCTACGCCTGAAGCTTCGGTTGAAGACTTCTGTTTAGGCTTCCATACCCGCTTTAGCAGAGGAGACTTAGGTTCTCAAGGAACCTGATTACCACATGCGAGGCTGAGGGGTGTTGGCAGAATTCTGCTTTCGGTTTCTGCTTTGAAACCTTGTCGTGGAAACCTTCCTATGCTTCCGTGCTCGAAGCATTGGGCCACCCCCAGAGAGGACTTCTTCAAATCTTCCTTGATCGAACTGAACCACCACCAAGTTCTCACAAGTGAAGGAATCAGACTGCGGACGTGCTTCCTTGTTGCGCCAAATAACCGCAGTAGGTTCGTAGAGAACCTTTTCCGTCTCCGCAGAGACTTTCCTTGAAGATTTAGCCAGAGGGGCTCTGGCTGCACCGGCTTTTCTGAATTCAGAGTTAGACCCGAAGGTCTGTTCGTCGCATTGCGACACTTGATTCTCGGCAGTGGAGAATTTCTTCCCCAGCGTAGTCGCCATCTTGTTTTCCATTATGTTTGCAAA